>CM035426.1:131499276-131536776 GCA_020310875.1 Ceratopteris richardii | reverse complement strand
TTTTTGCAAGTTGCAAAAGGCATTATATGGTCTCATGCAAGCCCCAAAGACTTGGAATCAAGGACTTGTGTAGTACCTAATCATTTGTGCATACTTTCAAAGCAAAGGAGATCAATCATTGTTTTACACGAAGGAATGTGAACTATCTCTCTACTTGTGTGTATGCATGGATGACCTATTCATTACAAGAAAGCGTGAAGAAGGTATCAAAGACATCAAAAGAAAGCATGAGAAGGAGTTTAAGATGTAAAAAATTAGCGATCTAAGGTGCTTTCTAGGTATTCAAGTAATATATGAAGACAATGGCATTTGGATTATGCATAGGAAGTACATTTGGATGTTTTTGATGAAGCGTTGACTTATGGGATCCAAACCATTGAGCAAATCTATGGAGGTGAATACAAAACGTACTCTAATGGAAGGAAATGAAGTACAAGATCCATTTCTATACAGTTCTATGGTTGGATCATTAAACTATGTCACTATAACTACACCAAATCTAGCATATAACGTTGGTGTGCTTTCTCAATTCATCCACATACCTAGAGTTCCACGTTTACTTGTAGCAAAGAGAGTACTTAGATATCTCAAGGTTACACTATCATTACATCTAAGAAAGATGTTCACTAAAGAAGTTCATGTGCAATATATAAGTACCAAACCCCCCAATGTTTTTACATGTTCACCAAAGCTTTGGATTGAATGAAGTTAAAAAAGTTCAAGAAAGGCAATGGATTTTTAGAACTGATATGAAGGTTTGAAGCTTGAAGCTTGAGGGGGAGTTTTGAAATACAAGGCTCAACCTTAGTCTACTTTGCACCATCATATGGATGCCACTTGGAGCCTCATCAAGCAAGCATTGAGGCATCAGAAATCACAAATCAATATTGAATTTGAATCCTCCTCTTAATAGAAAAAATTTGAATCACACTTACGTGTGAGTAATTGCATATAATATAGGATACATATTTCCTAACTTAAAGAGAATCTTTTCATCTCTAGATCTACACACACCCATCTTTAGATTTGAGAGATCCCATGTATGTGTGTGCTTTTAGATATTTTGGAAGAAATTTGGTAGGCCTTTGAACTAATCTAGCTCTGTGGTTGCTTGCTTGAGTGATTTTGAATAAGGTTTTGTGTAGCCATGGTTAACACATAAAATTGTGTGTGAGCATTCTGGATTGTTGTAAGTGTGGACCATTGTTCATTACTGATATCTAACTCAATTATTCTAATCTTTGGCTTGATAGAAACCTAATTGAGGTATCTAAAATTGGTTAAGGTTTGTGATCAATTCTTCACATATTTTGCGAGACCCAAGTTCACAAGTGAATAGGTTTCTATCTTTGTACACCTAGTGAGGAGTAAATTTAGTATGCCTTGAACCTGTTCGTTCTCTTGAAACAAGTACCCAATTTTAGTGAAATTAATTGCATTGGCAAGTCCGCATAGTCATGTTTATGTGTGAAAAAGGCATTGGGTTCAATCTACATATTCTTAGAGATTCTATCATCTCATTAAGTAAAGGTTGTGTGAAGTTACCTATGATGAGGACACTATAGGTTCAAGGTTGCGTAGGGAAGTCGCAAATTCTCCCAACACATTCATCCTTTGTGTTTTCATTACCCCTCAAAAACCTAGGATCACTTTGAAATAAGACCGCAAGCATCACAATAGAAGTTCATCTTTTGAAGGAAAAATGTCTATTACAAATACATCAAAACTATATTCTTAAAGAACCCTAACAATGATCCCTTTAGATAGAGAGTATTCCATGTTGGAAAGACTCGTGGAAAATAATGTGATACTAGGGAGAAGTTTTCATACACTTGTATAATATAGAGAATTCTTATAACTTATTAGTATTACATTTTTTGTTCCAACTTTCTTTACTAATCTCTTGAATTTTTCCAAACTCAAATAGAATAAACCAGTAATATCCAATTAGACTACTTTCAAGATATGAGTTTGTTATTATCACACATTTATAAAAGTAATTTTCATTATTGTCTATTCGTTTTTTCTAAAATAAGACTTGGTGAACGTAGGATAATCTATCATATGGAAATCAAATGCATGCCAATATACAAATAACACATATCAAAATAATTGTAGAATGAAATTTCATGCAGGTTATCAAAGACAAGATAAATATGTTTAATAAGGTTCTCAAGGAAAGTATACAATTTTTTCTCAATTCTAAAATAAATTCAACAGAACTAGAATATTTTTGTGCTATCGATTTAGCATCTATTGAGTTTTCCTTCATTATTACAACATTTTGGGTTACGCTAGTGACTATGTTTGTGGTAGTTAAACAAACAAAACAACATAGTTATCTATATGTATCACAAAGACACTTTATATGAATGTTTGTGGTAGTTAAACAAACAAAAGAACATACTTATCTATATGTATCACAAAGACACTTTATATGAAGTGATATAGAGTAATTTGTAATATTTAACTAGTTGACTATGTTTGTGGTAGTTAGGCAAAAAAAAAACAACAACATTCTTATCTATATATATCAAAAAGACACTTTATATAAAGCGATATAGAGTAATTTGTAATTTTTAACTAGTTGACTATGTCCTCAAATATTATCCAATGACGTCTCTCATGGTTCTAGGGATTTTTCCATTTACTAAATCCTTTGTTCCATAATTTCTTTGCTTTCTCCATATTATTTAAGTGAACTTCTTTTATTTCCTTAATAGGAAACAAAATAGAATCATTTTGCCTTATCATGGCCAACCACTTCTAATCGTCATTAAGCTTCAAATACAATTTTATCTTGTTCCAAATATTCCATGTAGAGGAAAAAGGTGTAAACTTTTTGGTGTCATCTAATTGTGAAAGCATCAAGGTGAGAAAATCACGATCCTTCCACCTAGGGATTCCCATAAGAACAAGAGAGGATTTTTTTCTGAGATTCAATTTGGACCATGAAGCTTCCATGTTATGCCATGCGTTGATCAACCAATTGGCTACCAGCTTATCTATCATACTCCCAACATTGGGAATGCCCAATCCACTATAATCTTTGTGGTAAGGACACAAAGACCACTTGATTTTGGGCACTCCTCTCTTGTTGGGATTACCATTCTAGAGGAATTTTCTACAAGTAATTTAAAGCTTTGCTAATTCTTTGTCTTTTGGTCCCCAACATGCAACAAAGTAGATAATATATGAAATGAGGAAGGCATTGATCACCGTTGTCTGCCTACCCCAATTGAGTTGCATGCCCTTCTAGTGGCCTAATTTAGCATCGTGTTTGGCTAGGACCCACCTCCAATGCTAGCCCATAGAGAATTCAAAGCCCATTGGGTTATCGAGGAGCTAGAAGATTTGTCCACAATGTAGCTCCGTCCATTTCTTTTAAATCAAGAATTCAAAATGGGGCCAAAAAATGGGCTTGAAAACTGTTTTGGTTAATCTATCCATCTTTCTTCCTTTCCATCTTTCTTTCTTTCTTCCTTCCTTTTATTTTTCTTCTTTCTTTCTTTTGCTCCGTATATGTATCTATCTTTCTATCCATCCATCTATCTATCTATCTATCTATCTATCTATCTATCTATCTATCTATCTATCTATCTATCTATCTATCTATCTATCTATCTATCTATCTATCTATCTATCTATCTATCTATCTATCCATCTATCTATCCATCTATCTATCTATCTATCCATCTATCTATCTATCTATCTATCTATCTATCTATCTATCTATCTATCTATCTATCTATCTATCTATCTATCTATCTATCTATCTATCTATCTATCTATCTATCTATCTATCTATCTATCTATCTATCTATCTATCTATCTATCTATCTCTCCATCTCTCTATTTGTCTATCTATCTATCTATTTGTCTATCTGTCTATCTATCTATCTATCTATCTACCTACCTACCTACCTATCTATCTATTTATCAATCTATCTATCTATGTGTCTATATGTCCATCTCTATGTCTACCTGTCTTTCTGTTGGTCTATCTTCTATCAATCTATCTATATATCTATCTATCTCAAACCCTAATGGTTGGTGCATGTATACTTTGTCCTCTAGCTATCCAATTAGAAAGGAAATTAATGGAGCTCTTTAACTTATAGCAGATATTTCGTGAGCATACTATATGGAAATTGATTCATAACAAACGATAACCATGTCGTAAAAGGAGAACAGCCTTTTCAAATGTCAAGGAAATTGCATCTTATGTTTGAAAACCCTTTATACAAGAATACACATATTTCAAGAATCAATTGATGAAAATGTGATTTTTTTATCATTTGAGCCATTTCTTCAAAAAAGAATAAGAGCTCAAAATGTGGCCAAAATTTCACTCAAGTTTAAACTTGACATGTCCAAAATCTACATTCAAAATAGTTTGGAGCATCTATCGAGGCACTAAAAAAGTTATGGATTTTCAACTCAACTCACGAATTTCTTGATCTATGTCTACACCCCCATCATCTGATGCACTTCATTCAGTCTAAGACTTCTTAGAGCTCTCTTATTCTTCTTTTATATCCATAAGAGCTCTATCTTCATCCAAAAACATACCGAATGGTATAGGATCATGCATACATCTTCTTGTTTGCCTATGATTAGTTGTACCACATACATCTCGAAGCTTTTGCTTTACCGTATTGATGGTTGCTTTCCTCAAGTGACCTGTTTTTTGTCAAGGAAAAATTATAAACAAGAATATCTAGATCATCCATTCTGAGAGTGGATGTGCTTCTTATATTCTTTTTCTTTTTTGATACTCTTCATTTGGTGTCACATACCATGTCTAAGTTATATTTACCTATGAATGCATTACTACTTTTAGTGTAATACCAATGGGATATCAAAGCCTCTATTTCCTTTGATCATTATCTTAAGTGACCTCTAAGACTTTCGCAATCCAGAATGGTCTGGTAGCCTCATCACCATTAGTAAGGACTGGAATAAGTGTTGCAACATTTATTTCTTTTAAATTTCCTTGCCATCTAACTTCACCTTGTTTTGTCATCCTTGGGCCTACATAAATATTCCTTTCTAGTAGATGTATAAAAACTTTGAAGTGCATCTGCATTACATGCTTGGACCGCATTCAATAAACTTTGTGTACAAAAATCCCATGTGAATGGAATATCAATTGGCCAATGACCTGAAATCATACTCTTTATAATCTCTTCATGATGATTGAAAAAAGTCATCCCACCAAGTTACATCTTGATCTCCAAGATATTCTTTTGCATGCTCAATATGTCTCTTTTTTTCAATAAATAAATGCATCCACCTTTTAGTTTGATCAGAATCTTTCCATATTGATTTTATCTTCACATGGTGTTTGTTCTGCACCATAAACAGACAGATTAGGCACTTGCAACAAGAATGTGCACCCGTCTTTAGGCACCCACCCAGAAGAACATGAATACTGCTTTGCAAATAAAAGGTTTATGTCATCAACCCTCCTCATCATGAATACATGATTGAAACTAATATAGTGCAATGAAGCCAAAACCTTAGCACTATTTTCAAGGCCTACTAAGCAAAAGTGCTTAAATTCATAAATTTGTGTAAGGCTTTGAACTTCAGGTTTTGGAGTATATGCTTGTGGTTTTTAAAGTTTATCAAATGATGGACATGATCTTCTATGGTAATGTGTGAAAGTTAATGTTTAGTTTTTTTTTTTATTAGCCTCGTAATAGTAAGAAAACCATTCCAAATCATCTTTGGAGGTATTCCATCTTGTTTTTGCCCAATGCGGTTAGTATCCTATGCATTAATGATCAATGTAATAGCTTCTATGATCGTATGCATCCTTATGGTCTCCTTAGTTTTACTTTTAGCTATAATTTCCTATCAGATATTTTCCCATTATGAATATCGAATCATCAAGCTCGTTCTATCCATGCCTTTCACTCACAAATTTTATCAACAGTACTCATTTGCACAAAAACGTAGTTTTCTATTTAATACTTACAGCGTAGCACTTTGATTGCAAAGCGGAGCTACAAATGAATTTGACATGAAACTACAAGTACCCAAAAAATATCATTTAGGGGTATTTCTTTACAGATATTTACTAGTTCTACTTGATGACTCATTTTGGTAGAAACTTGAGAATGTTGCTAGATGCACTATTCGTATTTAGTTGCATTGGCTCGGATATCATTTAAATGTAAAGGAAGAATGGAACAGGGCTATTTATTCCTGACAAACGGAATAAAATTAGATACAAAGAGAATGGCTTCTTGCAAAAAATAACATGATGTTCCAATATAGTAGAAAATCTACTTATGAAAAGCCTTAGAGAAAACGAATGAGTGAATTGGAAACATAGGTGACCCATCACTCGTGATAGGTAACATGTGTCAATGAAGTCCAAAGAGATATCTGTAGTACATATTTGCATAAGTAGAACATGAGCATATCGACATAACCACCACACACCAAAACCATCTGAATGGATATGAATAATGATACTGGAGAATCAATGCGCATAAGTCTTTTGGAAAACCATTGATACCTTAGCTAAAAACGATAAGTATATATTGAGGAGATTCAAAAAAGCATTCCCAAAAAGCAAGGTTTTTTTTTCCGAGTTCTTAAGTACCTTAATACAACATTAAGCTGTATAAACCCATCGAAACCTCAAGAATATAAAAACCAAAGTTGAGAAGTCTTGGTTATTACTCGGGGATCTTGAAGAATGAAACGAAATATACCTTTGAGGGACTGGAGTTTACCCATCTCAAGCGAAACTATGTGCACAAATGCGTACACACACACACACACACACACACACACACACATATATATATATATATATATATATATATATATATATATATATATATATATATATATATATATATATATATATATATATATATATATATAGTTCATCTCATTTAAGCTTTCAAGAAGGTTCATATGTTGCATATGAAACCTAGAATGTATATGGTCCTGTAGATGTCATCCAAAGAGATAACATACACGATGACAATTTAATTAGTATAGGGTCATTGCACAAAAACAATTAGCACATTAGTGTCATCAGCTATGCTGACTATGCTAAATGTATCTCAAATTTTCTCACCACTTTCTCTCTGGTTAGTGGCTTTCATAATATTCACAAGAAAACGACTTTCAAAGCTTCTAATAATTTTGTGCCTCATTGCATTACTGAACTTGGATGTGAAGTGCTAAATGATGGGGAAATCTTTAGGCTTCTAGGCATACCTATGGGTTTTCAAGTCTCCTTGAACCAAAGGTGGGAGTGGGTAATGGAGAGATTTAGAAAAAAGTTGTTTGTTTGGTATGGTTGTCAATTATCCATCTCTCACTGTGTGTTTGTTTTAAATCATTACATTCTGCCTTCAATTGTTTATTTCTTGTCATGTTGGGTTCTCAATAAAACTCTATTTAATTAGATTGTTAGTCTTTCGAGGAGGTTTCTTTTGTTCCGGGGGGGGGGGGTGGGGAGTCTTGTGCATAATAGAATCCCCAAGGTTGCATGGAAAATCTACTACTTGCCTAAAAGAGAAGGGGTCTGGGAGTTTTTTCTCCTTTGAAAATGTCTACTAACTTGTTTGCTAAATGGATTGCAAGGGCTTCGGAATCTCAAGATTGTTGGGCCCTTTTGATTAAAAGAAATATGCATAGGTTTTTCCTTCATGGGTATATAGTTTGGGAAAATCATTATGATTGGGATATCATTACTTCCCCTCATTTCTACCATCCCATTTGTACTAACTTGTGCTACCGAATGTGGCATGCCTAGATGGAAGGGAAAAAGCATGATTGTCCTAATACCAATTTTTTTGACTCCCTTGACTTTTTCCTTGAGGAGAGCATTTGGAGAGGCTAGTTCTCGCTTTGGAATAGTGGTTAACTTGCCTATACTACTTGGAAAGATCTCACAGTCAATTGTGAGATTGTTTCTAAAGACCAAATTATGGAGACGAATGCTTCTCTTGGTTTTGTACAGGTCCTCCTTATGGATAGAAGAATGGTGGCTATCGGAGCTAACATCTCTCGAGGAAAGAGGAGCATTTTGTTGACTGAGGTGGCTTAGGACATGCTACAAAAATTCAAGAAGAAAAGAGTTTCCATCTCGATGATCATTCCTAAAATTAACAAGAAATGGAAAGTTAATTGGAGACTAGAGGAGTGCACTCATAGACATCAAACATCCTGTGTTGCTCCTGCCCATCCTCCACAATGCAGTTCGATGTGGCCTTAAGGACAAGAAGTTTAAAATTAATACTGGAGTATGTAAATTTTGTTACACTGTGGAGGATGTCCCGCACCTTTATTTCAACGGCATACATGCCTAGGCTTACTCGAATACTCTTCAGCCATTCTACTTGAAGTAAAACTTTCAACTTAGCTATAAAGAGACCTTTCTTGGCTTTTGCAATAGATTTGACTTTGCATTGTGGAACATATGGAGGGCTCACATCCTATGGAGCATCTGGAAAAGAAGGAATGAAGCTCATTTCAACAACAAGTTTTCCAACTCTTTTCTGTTCAACCTCAAAGAAGGGCTCAGAAGACTTGGTCAACAATGCTTGGATTATATGCCTACTGCTCCATCTATGGAGTTTTCCCTCAATATACACCTGAGGGACATTGCTCCCCAAAAATGGAGGCACTCCCTACTATCGATGTATTCTCCCACTTGTCTTGATATTGTTCTAATTTGTGGCTCTAAATGAGTTGATGTTTGTGTATTTACCTAATGATCTTCTCTTTATTGATAGTATTTTCTCCATGATGTTTCCCTGATGTCTCTCTCAGGTGGGGTCATTTTTTCCCTTTGTACATCTTTACATGCCAATATTAATTCACTTCTTGTCTCTTCAAAAAAAAAAAAACAATTAGCGCAAGGAACACATAATCAAACAAGAGGAAGCATATTTGGATGAAACTCATTCTAAAGATTCTGTCAAAAGAATCAGTTAATGCTTGAAAGCTCACTAATAGTGGACCTGTTTTCATCGTTCCGAGCGCATTTTAGTCACATCCCTAAGACGAGCATTAAGAAAGTTTTAACTTTTCGATTTCATTTGTTAAGATATAAGAAAAGTCTTGGTTTGTTTTTTGTTGTTTTATACTATTTGAACTCTTCCCTCCTTTTGTTCTTTTCAATCATGATTTGAAAAACAAATAATATATATATATATATATATATATATATATATATATATATATATATATATATATATATATATATATATATATATATATATATATATATATATATATATATATGTGTGTGTGTGTGTGTGTGTGAGTTCATGTTAATTCATATGTATATATGCACTTCTCTAAATTTATACATACATACATGCATGGACCTGCATGTATGTAGATTTATGTAATCCATTTGATGTGTAAGTTAAAATGATTTCGTGTAAGCAGAGGTTTAGGCTATATATTTATGCCTATGTCAGTTTGCGGAAACTTTGGCACTTCAGTTTATGTAATATCTCTAAGGACGAATGTACGAGTACTTTAGCTCGTAGACAGATAAAGTCCATTTATATGTTCGTAAGGTACGATGTAGTCATTTCGCTTATAGAGGGATCCATTTACATGTGAGCTTTTCTTTCTTGATAGAAAGTGGTTGTATTATTTCAAGACAAGAGAAATAGAATCTATGTTGGTAAGTATTTCCTGTGCACGAGAGTCAACAAATGTCACATACTCGGAAGCTGTAATGCATGCACGTTGTGCACATGCGAGTCTATGGAAACGTGTGCCTTCTCTGTTTGAAAGTTTCAGCCGAGGTGTATGAAGTTCATTGCCGAGGCATGAAACGAACGTGCACAGAATGAGATTTCATGGAGTACTGTTACAATAGGACTTGTAGTTTCTGAGCTCTGAGCTCGCCTTAATGCATACTTTTTAAAACTTATTGGCTCATAGATCTCACCAAATATTCTTCCATACTATTGGGAGCGCTTTTGAAAAATAAGTTTGAATGAAGTCGTTATTTTTGGCTCTAAATAGATCCACTTGACTCTATCTTAAGTTGTGCTGCTACATTTGGATAAAGTGACATCCTCTCGTAAGCTTCGGACATATGGCTTTTACTTTTAGTTTCAATGAATTCCAATGCTTATGGTCAAGCATTAAGGCTTTTCATATGCACAGATTATGTTCAAGCATTCAGGCTTGTCATGTGCACAGATTCGAGGTACTATGCCGAGGCAAGAAACGAACGTGCACACTCGAATGATTATGTTCAAGCATTCAGGCTTCTCATGTGCACAGATTCGAGGTACTATGCCGAGGCAAGAAACGAACGTGCACACTCGAATGATTATGTTCAAGCATTCAGGCTTCTCATGTGCACAGATTCGAGGTACTATGCCGAGGCAAGAAACGAACGTGCACGGAATGAAATTCCATAGAGTTCTGTTACAAGATAACTTGTAATTCCTCAGCAGTGATCTCGGTTTACAGTAGTGTAATTCCTCAGAAGTGAGCTGATGAAATTACAATGGGAGTCGTGATTCCTAAGGACTGAGCTAAGAGCTGTGAAATATCAAGCAAAAGATAAGAGCTGTGAAATATCAAGCAAAAGACAAGGACAAACAGAAATTATACTTGTGCTCGAAAGTGAAACGTTAGGATATCCGAAAGTACTCCGAAGACAGCCACATGCGAGATATCAACATATGAGATTCGCAATTGTGATTAGCGCGGGTACTCAGCCGTTCTCATTTATTCTTCTGTCATTTATAGTCACGTGCTAAAATAAACACACATAGACTCGTGTGGCAAGAATGAAGAGGGATTCGTCTTTCTTAATTCTCTCCAGATCCAAACAACACAAACATCGTATTATGGACAACCCAAACGCACCTCAGTCATAACCAAAAGCAAATGACTTGTATGAAGCAATGATATGATATTGCTAAATCCTTGAAATTTCTACATCCTCTATCAATTTGAAAATGTTATCATTCTTTTTATTACACGTTTTCTATGAACATGCGGTACCTTTGTAGTCGATAAAATAGGATATAAAATTGTGAAACTTCTCAACAAAACAAGCCTATCACTCCACAATTTGGGAGCAACCATGTGAAGTTTGCAAGTCTTACTCACTGATCCTTCAAGTCTAACTCACCGCTCTACAATCTGTCGATCTACTTCAATGGTTTCTTTTACAACCTTTGAGTGCACATAGAAATATATGCAATCAATATATGAATAGGATTTTATAGATTTTTAGAGAGAGAGAGATTAAGCCTATGCGCGAGTACATGTACAGTCAGTTGTATATATGCATTTTAAAAATTTATACATACATACACATACATGTATGTATTTAGATACTTGTAACCCATTTGATGTGTAAGTATTTAGATACTTGTAACCCATTTGACGTGTAAGTTAAAATGATGTTTGTTTAAACAGAAGTTTAAGTTCTCTCTCTCTCTCTCTCTCTCTCTCTCTCTCTCTCTCTCTATATATATATATATATATATATATATATATATATATATATATATATATATATATATATATATATATATATATGGCAATATCAGTTTGCGGAAACTTTAGCTGTTTGTTTTATGTAATTCCTGCTAATTACGAATGTACAAGAACTGTACGTCCTATACAGATATGATCTTACTTTACTTATGTGTTTATACCTTAAGATATAATCTTTTCGCGTATAAAGCGATCTATGTAAATGGAAGCTGCCTTTTTTTGAAAGAAAGGGTTTAAATTATATAAAGTCGAGGAAAAGAGAGTCAAGATAAGCATGTTTATGAGTATAAAAATACATTTATGTCCAAGCTCATTTATGATTGTTCACGTATATGTCTGTATTTCTACTACACCACTGTGGCCAAATATCACGTGCTTGCGACACAAAACGTACATGAATGAAAGGATGTGATGCATGCACGCTGTCGGGAAGTTGCGGACATAAGGCTGGTGGATCAGTCGGCCACTAAATCCCTCGGCACACGCAGGGTGTATGAGACAATCGTAGGTGTTTTAGGTATATTTTTCTTTCTTTTAAGGTATCAGAAATTCTATATTAGTGAAAAATCTATGAAATTTCGAGTAGATAATTGTAACACTTTAAACGTCTAAGACCGTAAGTCTGGGCTGCTCTATATCTATCAATAGCTTCTTGAGGTATAGGTAATATCAAAGTTTCCTCAATTAATTTTTCTTTTATAATTTCATCTTCTTGGATTTCTAAATGATAAGGTTGTATACGCCTAATTAAGGGTGGTGGAGATGAATTTATGTTATCTTGAGGTTCATTAGATGCAATTGAAAATAATGCTATAAATCTATTAAGACAATAATCGTGAGATACTGATATTAACGATTCGTGTGTAATAATATCCTTAACTACTTCTACTTCGATTTCTACTTCTAAAGGTGCGTTCTTTTCAGATTCAATTGGATTTTGAGATGACATGGACAAGAAAGATAATGCAAATTGAAATTGAATTAATGCTAATGACAATAATGGATGGTTACAATGCTATAAATCAATGATATAAATTCTCTAAAAGATTGCTAACAACTAGTAAATCCTATACAAAAGCTTAATCAAGATACGTTTGATGGGTTTATATCAAATAATGGATCTTTAGTTTGTTGAATTCTTCTCTTTTGTCACGATGCTCTTCGATACTTTTGCTTTCAATGTCTACAAAAATTCATTAGAAAATATTAGTAATGTTACAAGAATGGTAAATAAAATAAACATTTTCATACATATGCATATATTCATGCATACATTAAAGCATTCTTATCTAATGCATATATTCTCCATGCATACTAATGCACTTTACATGCATGCTTCCAATCATGCTAATATATGATAAAACACACACATTCATCTCTACTCTCTTGCACAAAATAGCTCTGCAAGGCTCGTATATTGAAGATCATCCATAAAGGACGCTTTGCAAGGCTCCTACGGAGAGCACCCACCATCCGAAGACAGAATCAATTCATTAATCTTCAGTTCTGAATCCTCGAGAAAAGTAGAAATAATCGCATGACTTGGCCTGTTGCGACAGCCCAATAGGATTTGACATACGCAGCAGATCGTATGAATTGGCCTCCGTCCTTCCTGTTTTTGATGAGCTTTTCTCTGCACATGACCTCTAATCTCATGTCTTTCCCAGCACTCAGATACATGTTCATGAGGATGCTTATTTTCTGAACTATGAGTACAAAGAAAGGGGACGATGAGAATCTGTTTATCCAAGCCTTTGCAATTTGAAAGGCACAAATTTTTTTTTATTATGACTTCCTGAATAAATAACAAGAAAACATTGCCAAACATTCAAAACCTATTGAATCCATGAGAGACAATCAACAGAAAGTATCGTTATCTCAGCGTAACATCCAATCAAACCTTTTGGAAGAAAGAAGTGTTCAAATAGAGAATCTCTCAATTTATTTTTCTAATGTAGCAAATGAATTTCAAAACTCGTAGAATAGATACTTTCTGCATAGATGGTACATATATATACAGATACCTAGTAACAACAGCGTGCTTCTATGGTTATCAGCAATTTTGAAAATATTTGTGCTTGCGATCTATATGGTTACCTATAAGATAAGCGGGCTTAAATGGCTATCCATAATTCTACGTAGGTCTCAGTCATATATGCATTTCAAAGTGCAAAAGGAAATGAAAGACAAGGCGATGATGGCTCAAATGCCAGAAATACAGCAATCATCTCATGAACTATCAAGTCTGCAATTCTGAAAAGAAACGATGAGACCGTGTGCCGACGGACAATTAAACACCCAAAAGCACCCATCAACGTTTTTCTAGGACACAGAATCTCATGCTCCCATGATAAAGAACTGTTGTTGAGCCTTTCCAACTCTCCTAAATCTGCGATATATGTGAATTGAAGCATTCTGAATAGATATATCCATATAATTCTCTGGACAGGAGTGCAGATGAGCAAAGCGTAGCTTGCCATCTCTAAGAATGGAATATGCTTCAACCATGGAAAGGTAAGTGACTCTATTTAGTATCACACATTCCTGCAGCATTTGTTCAAAAAGCTGAAATGTACACGAGTTCAATCCATGTATGAGCAGAGACGTCATTAAAGTATTGAAAACTATAACATCTTTGACTACCAAGGATTAAAATAGTTCTAAAGCAATTTGGATTCTTCCCTGATTCCCATATAGCCTGATAAGGAAAGTCTTCACAATCAAGTTAGAGCGGAACTTGTTGTGATGTACACAGGTATGTACGCGTGCAACTTCTAGCCATAATAGAAGAGAAACACAAGCAGAAAGTACACAAGCAACCGTCACTCTGTTAGGCATGATGGCCTCTACATTCATCCATTTGAATAAATCCAAAACTTCCTCGTATGATTCTTTGCGTAAATGGGTTTGTACGATAGCGTTCCATACCAACATATGAGACCGAGAAACGTTAAAAAAATTTGAAAACTGCATCATCTAAGGATGCTGATTTTCAGAGCAAGAGGAACAGACACCTGATAGAAATGTCATCGCTCCTGCGCTTAGTAGACACCTCAAGGTTAAGTGACGGTATCAACACGAGGCAGTCAACCAAGGAAACGTAAACATGCGCAGTGTGAAGCCTAGGAAAATCCTCCATAAAGTGGTCGAAGCTGTCTAGGGTTCCACAATAGCATTATTGCATATGCAGGGAAGGCTGTGTATTTGTGTGCGTGCATATACCATGTCTACTGTGGGGAGTAGTTTCTCACTCTCTCTCTCTAAATGATGATCACTCTCTCTTTTACGAGCAGCAACAAAAAGGAAAAGAAGAAGAATACGATCATTCTCTATACTCAGGAAGAAAGAGAAAGATACAATACCTGCAAAAATTCATTAGAAAATAACAGAGCTCATCACACACTTAAATACATACACAAGTCATTTCTAAACCACTCTTTTTAAATTTAATTTTTAATTCTCAACCTCACTTTTACCCACTAACTTTCACCACACTTTAAATTAGCTTTATTCACACAACTTGCTTACTCCATTCTTTTAACCATTTTCATATATACCATTCATTTAAAGTTTCCCTTTAACCTCCTTTAATTGCATCTTTTACCCAAACCACTCCTTAAATCACTTTAGTTACATATTGCTTACATACCATTCTTTTTCCTAGCACTCATATAGACCACTAATTATTTAACCATTTAATTTATCATTCTAATTTAATTAGCCTACATTTCTTATTTAAATCGATCATTTAATTTAAGCTTAGTTTAAGGTTTAATTAATTAGAACCTTAGTATTTAAATGCACACACATGAGTAAATTAATTAATTAAATCATATTTTATTTTTTTAATACATAAATGATCATTTTAAAGATTAATTTAATTAAATACCTATTATTTTAACCCTTAAAATTCAATGAAACCTCTGAAAAATCTTCTTGAAACCTTTTGGAAACCCCTGATAACCCATTAAAAACCTAACTTTTACCTTAGCATTAACCAAGAATTAATGCTCCTAACTTAAATGCACAAGATTAAATGTGAATCTAGGGTTTTAATCCCATGATTCAATACTTTTATGGCTTAAACACATATTATTTAAGCAGTTTAGGGTAAACCATAGTATGAACTTTTGTTTTCTTCATCCATTTGATCCTGCAAACACTTAACAAGAGATTATTTCCAAGTAAAATATTGTAATAATGGAATTAGAATTAACCAATAATCATATTTTAATTTTCTTAGTCGTCAACGGAAAGGTTGAAAACTTTCCGACATTCGCCCCGACCAAACCTGCACATCGTCCTCGATGGGCCAAATGTGCAGATCATAGAAGGCAATATCAAATTCTTTTGAAAATTATTCATGACTCAAATACAAATTGTCATTAAAAAATGCTTCTATAATTAGTACATCTTCTGATAGCAAAGAAAACTTATAAAATTATGTAAGCTTGAATTTCAACCTTTTCGTTCAATGCATGAATTGGAAACAGGTTTAGAAGGAAACTATAGAAGTCAATCAAATAGTGTTTGTACTAACTCTTCGATTAACTCTGTTCATAAGTAAAGCATATGTTATATAGGCCTTCTATCCTCATCTCCTAGCCACTTGCCATTAAGATACAAAAACCTAACTCCCCTCTAGCATACATCCGCCTTATATAGCCCGCTTTACAATTCAGAAGTGATTTCGAGACCACAACTGATTTATTTGATTTTGATTTTTTTTTTAATTTATTTATTTTATGCAGCAACCATTAATGTACTGCTTTCAATTTTTCTTCGCAACTTTTTTGATGAAGGGGAAAGGCTTAACCCCTAATCAAAGCAAAGGATCTAGAGGTAAGCTAAAGCAGGAACTAGGATCTCTTTAGCTAAATGGGTCAGATTTAAGGAAGCTTACCTATATAAAACAAGTCTACTTCTACTAGGAGTTGCAAGTTAAGGGTTCCTTCAACTATTCATATGACAGCCATAGGTCTCTAATCCCTATCTTCTCTTCAAGCACATCCCTACTTTAGTGTAAATTCTACTTTTCATAATTTTAAGAAGTTTCTTAACCTATCTGAAGAATGTACATATCTAATTATGATAATGCAGGGAAAAAACAAAACTTAAAACATTCATCAGGGTTAGAACTGTTTCACCTGATTCACATAGAATTCTTCTTTAACATTGCCTTTCATCCAAATATTGCTTTGATTGCTTGAATTTTAAACTGCATGTACTATCTTCAATCTCCTACGCTTCGTCTTTTATCATAAACCAGTCTTTAATTTATTGGTTCAAAAAACATCTTCAACTCCTGCTATCAAGCAACAATGTATAGACTTACAAGAAAAATTAGTTTTCATAAATAATTTTTTATTTTCATTAAAAGAAAATTTAAACATTATTTTTATTAAAAAAAATCATTCATCATTTCCTTCATCATATATTAAATCATAAAATTCGTCATTTCTTTGTTGAAATATTTTAACTCTTTTACCTGCAATTAAATTTTTAAGTGGAGTTCCATCTAACTCTCGTAAGGCATACGTTCCATTTTCATAAATTTTAACAACCACATAAGGTCCAAACCAACGCTTTTTTAATTTTTTACGAGCATCCTACTGTGTATCGAATGTGCTATCATATATCAATACCCAATCATGAATTTGTATTGGCTTTGGCCTTAACCTATGTGATTTATCAAAACATTTTTTATTTTTAAGCCTAGAATCTTTCAATTTAGCTACAGCTTCATTTAACCTTTTATTCCCTTGCTCTAGTTGCTGAATTCTTAGAGCTAACAAGTCTTCAGTAGATAGATTATCTTCCCAAGGAAGCGAAGTCCAAGTAAGAATTTGAGTATTCACTGGAAAAATTGGTTTTTGGCAGTACATGAGTTCTGCCGGCATAAACCTTGTCGTTCTAGTACAGGTCATTCTGTCAGCCCACAAAGCAAATGGCAAAAATTTTGGCCAATTCTTAAGTTCTCCTTTGCAAGCTTTAGAAATCGCCTTTATGATAGGAGAATGCCCTCTTTCAATCTTTCGGTTAGCCTCAAGGTTATATGCAATCGTAAGAGCTAAATGAATTCCATGCCTAGCAAAGAATTCCCTAGCCTCTTGCGCATCTAATTCGCCCCTATCGGCTACTATCTTCTCAATATACCCAAATCTTGAAATCAAATCTTCAAGAAGAAATTTACATATATTGAAAGTAGTTTTTGATCTTAGAGCTCGGCCTTCAACATGATTAGTAAGATCTTCTCAAGCAAGAACTATGTATCTCATTCTATCGATACCTTTGGGCATGGTTACTAAGTCTACTACCCACTTATAGTGTATGCATGGTGGATACGTAGGATGCAGTGGATCCCTATGCTTAACGGATGAATAAACTTGACATACATCGCAAGAATCCACATATTTCTTTACATTAACATAAATACCTGGCCACCAGTAACATTCTCTAATTTTTTCATAAGTGGCAAAAAAACCTTTATGCCCCGCCCATAAAGTATCATGCATGCTCTTCATGACTTGCATCTGAAGATTCTTAGTACCTAGTACTCTTTGTGGCATTTTGATCTTCCCCCTTGCATGTCTCCAAATTAACCTATCTTTTAAGAAAAAGTTAAATGCTCTTTTTCTAATATTTCTAAATCTATTTGAAGACCATGAAGGTGATCTAACTAAAGTACTAAGATACTTTCCAATCTCTAGCCACTCTCCTTCATATTCATCTAAATTAAATTTTTCATATACATAAACTTGGGAATCATAATTTATTGTATTAGAATCTACTTTGGCTTCATCATTCTCATCATACCTAGCTCTTGAGAGCATATCAGCAACAAAGTTAGATTTTCCTGAAATATGGATTAAAACTAGATTTATAAATTTAATATAAGAAATCCACCAAAGCATTGCAATATCTGGTGAAGAACAGTTTGTGATCATTCCAATTAGCGGTAAACAATCTGTCTCCACAATCACATTTGCTCCTATGAAATATTCTTTTTCAGACTTTAGAGCTGTGACTAAACCCCAAAGTTCTCTTTTAATTTGCGGGTAATGTCTTTGAGTGTTATGCAAAATTTTAGCTCCAAATCTCACAGCATATCTTCTACCCTCTTCATCGTCCTGACTTATGACCCAGCCTATCCCAATAGGGCTAGTGTCAACACTCAAAATAATAGGCTTATTATTTGTATAATCTACTCGTTTAAGGATTGGAGCTTCTTGTAATAACTTCTTTAATCTACGCATTGCTTGAGTATGTTTTTCTGACCATATAAATTTTCTTTTCTTCCTTAATAAATCATAAAGACAGTCAGCTACATGTGCAAAATGTGGTATCCATATGACATAGAAGATACAGGCTCCTAAGAATCGTCGAACTTCACTCACATTTTGACATATCTCCGAAATCTTACTAATGGCGTCAATTTTCTGAGGGTCTGGCTTTCGTCCATAACACCAAAAGTAGAATGCCAATTGAAATTGATCATACCCAGAGTAGAGATCACCCATTGAATAAATCGAATTGCCTGAAAACGCTTCCACAAATTCATCCAAAATTGGACCTATGCCCACATTTCTAATGGTCACTTTGTTAACTGGTTGAAGATCTTGGATAAACCAAAGTTTTCCACTCTTCTTGGGCACAGTAAACCAACAGTTTGAATAGGGAGCTGAAGAGGATTCTAAAATATGCATATGAATTTTTTCTTTAAGTAATCTAATCAGCTCTGGAAGATGAGCTTTAGGTACAGGAATAGGGCGCAAATTCCAAGGAATATGGGGAATAGTGAAAATTATCATCGGTGAAACTATCCGAGGATCTGCACATCCTATCTCTGAAGGCTCAAGGGAAAATGCTCTTCCATGTTGCTTAATAATCTTCAGAAAATACTCTTTTTCTGTTGGAAGAAGGAAACCGCTAGCATCTAATTTAATTTGTTTTAAGGATTCTTTAGTAAATACATGGCCAATATTTGTTGGATTTCTGAGGATTGGCTCATGACTTACATTCTTTATAATATCATTACTGAATTTTGGTAGTGGTTGAGCTACGAGTTTAACCTTCTTACTAACAGTTTTATATTTGGTCTCCACTAAGGCATCATACTCATGATTCATACTAGAGGCATATTCCTGACTTAATGCATACACATCAAGTGAAGAGATAAGAATATGGGAATTAGACTTATCTTGATAACAAAATTCTAATTCTTCTAATGCTGAGAAGCAATGTGTAGTTTCAATAATATGTTCAATACTTTCATCCATTAACAAATTTCCTTTGTTTTTCAAATATTTTTCATATTTTTTTATAAGTTTTCTTGGAATTTGTTTAAAATGAGAAATATTTAAAGTAGCAGATGGAAAATAAACAGTCATTTTATTTAAGTTTTGTACAAGATTTTGCGAGATTTCGAACCAAAGTTCACTGTCATCTCGCTCCACAGTGGCATTTATTCGAAATCCTGATCTAAGTGTCTTAAAGGAGTTTTTCTTAGAGACCTATGATTATGAGGATGGTTTATACAAAGCGTAATAAATTGGACAGATTTAAGGCCATCACGAGAACGAATTCTTGCAAAAGCACTTCCATCATCCAATACTTTTATCTCCATTCTTTGTTCACAAATGAATGGCTGCCCCAAAATAATTGGGTACGAGCAGTCATCATGAACGAAGAAATTATGTTCCTCTTTTACATCTCCAATAGTAATAGGAACATTTGCACAAGCTTCTAGTAAATAGCCAGAAGCATTGTTGGCTGCCTTCATTTTCTATCCATGGTCCCTATCTATGGGCCATTTTCCTTCATTATAAATCTCCCTTGAGACTACATTGATTTTTGATCCTGAATCGATTAATGCTACTTGCGGTTTATTATTATTACCTATCTTAAGCATAGTTTCAGTGGTACCCCTAGCCCAATGTTTTTGAGTGTAATGGCTATTTGGGTCATCATTTCCTTTTTCCAAATGTCCAATTACGGGGCCCAAATAATTTCTACGATCAGAAGATTCTCGATACTCTGATTTATTAATTTGTACAACACTCACTTTTGGTTCATCCTGTTCTTTCCTTTCCTCCATTTCTATATCTTCCGTTCTATACTCTATAGGTTCTCTTTGTCTTTTAATGATACTCATGAAATCTTCCTTCACATCAGTTCATGAAAATGCTAACCATTCCTCGAATGTCATGGTTACCTCTGCCTTCATACTTTTTTCATCCATAACTGTTGGTAGATTCTTAGACAAGAAGGAGTTTGAGGGTTTGTAGGAGAAAAGGGAGGAAACAAGAAGAGAAAATACACCTGGAAGCTTCTGCCGATTGATTACAGTAAGACAATTACAATCTTTGAAGTACAAGACAAGCCAATACCTCTGTGCACAATCCCACAGAGTGCCCAATTACAAAATACCCAATATCCCAAAGTCTTCTTGCCGCCGGCCTCCTCTGCATCAAACCTCCACCTGCTTCAAGCTTATCCTTGTGCACACCTTGCACCAAGCTTCCACAAAGGGGGGAGGAGTGAATACCTTCTGTCGGCATGCGCCCACTGCAATGGGACCTTGAGATACTTGGGGGGACTAGCTTAGCACTCCCTACACAATCCCTTAGGCACTCCCTATGCACTCCTTCACTTCCACTTCTCTGTGTCGCACACTGGTGACTCTTGCACTTCTCTCTCTTGCTTACTCTAAGATTGGTCCAAGAATGGCCTTGCCTTGATTTTGAGTGTGTTGATCATGTAAGCTCCTAATTGCAATAGCATCTTGGTGCTCACTTTGATGTCCCAAGATTGTCTTTACAAGTGGCAGCCAACGACTCACTATTTTGTCCTGTAGTGACTTTAGACTAAAACCAAAAATTTTAATTGGGGAGCCATATTTCCACCTGTGCGTATGCCGCCGCTTCACAAACCTTCACATTTCCTTTTAAGCCTCCACTTTTGCACCTAAGAGGGGTTCACCTGAACCTTCCACAACACTTCAAAACATACTTTGAACTTTAGGGAAATTAGAGAAAATACCTCTGCAACTTGCAACTCACTTTCTCCAATTTACCCTTTGTGGACAATTAATTGTGCACTACCTGTGCACTTTGACACCTGCATTTTAGCACTTTGACTTTGCACTTGTTGACTTTGACCTTGACCTTGCTGACTTTAACTAGTTGACTTTGAGCAGTTGACTATCTTTTGACTTTGACTGCAGTTGACTTTGACCAACATGACTTTTATGGGCTCAACAGTTGCCCACCACCTAATGTGCTCTCCATCCCGGAGAGCTACAACTAAAACTCTGATCACCATGAAAATAGAGCTGCAAAAAGTTGAATAGGATATCTGAGCAACAACCAATTCCACCAAAAGCAGGAGAGAACAAGCACCAGAGAAGAACCAAAATTGGGATTTTGGAATGGAAAAGCAAAAAAACGGGGGCAATGGGAGGGTAGAAAGGAAGGGGAAGGGAGGGCTGATGTGGCTGCGAGGGATAGGGTCGGGAGGGTTAAGGATGTGGCTGGGCGGGGGGGGGGGGGTTGGTTTTGGTCGGTGGTGGTCGGTGGGGGGGGTGGGGGGGGGGGGGTGGGTTTGGTCCGTGGTGGTCGGTGGGGGGGGGGGGTGGGGGGTGGGGGGGGGGCGGGCGGGGGGGGGGGGGGGGGGGGGGGGGGGGGGGGGGCGGGGGGGGGGGGGGTGGGTTTGGTCGGTGGGGGGGAGGGGGATTTTTCTTTTTGGGCAAAAAATAAAGAACGATTTGAAGGGCCCTTTTTTTTTGGGGGGGGGGAAATAAGTCAAAAATATGTAAAAATGAAAGGAAAAATCTAAAAAAATGCCAAAAAATGGCCAAAAAATTTTGAAAAAATTTCCATGAAATTTTCTACAGGGTTAGGCCAACTATCCTTCATCAAACCACAGAGAGCCTTCTGTTATTCCTCCTATTTGGCAAGAAAATGGCATCGCAAAGGAATAAAAAATGCTAAAATTGCGAGAAAAATTTCCAAAAAAATACCCAAAAGTTTTTTGTTTGCAGAGGTTATGAAATGCCTTCTAGGTTTGCTAAAAACACCAGGAACAAGAATGAAATTGATAAAGAAAACTACTAAAACTGAGCAAAATGAGATGAGAAATCTATGTACAACTTGGACAGATTTTGCAGTTCCAGGTGATCCATACTTCTTCAAGTGTGTTGATGATAGGCCTTGAGCCTGGATATGTTGACCAATGGCAAGGCCTCTCCTTTCAGCGTCTCTAACTCCACAGCACCCCAATTTAGCATTGTTTTGGCTCTATAAGGTCCTTCCCAATGTGGAAGCCATTTTCCTCTCAGTTGTGTACGAAGATGAGGTCTATGGAGAAGAACTAACATGCCTACTTCAATGTTGTTGCTCCACAGATGTCGATCATGTGTCTCCTTCCTCTTCAGCTGAGTTTCTATCAATTGTTTTGTTGCTAGTAGACGAATCTCCTCCACTTTATGTAGTGCTCCGAGCCTCTGAGAGACATCACAATCCTTCTTGCCCTGCATGAATGCTATCTTAGGTGATCCATGTAAAAATTCAAAGGGCTCAATGGGCAATATGCCATAGACTAGTTGGAATGGAGAATATCCTGTGGATTCTTTGTAGGCTAACCTGTATGCCCATAGGGTACCTTGATAAGCAATGCCCCAGGAAGTGGGCTGTAACATACACTCCTTTCTTAACATTGAGATTAAAACCTTATTTGTCGACTCAGCCTGTCCATTGGCTCTTGGATAGTAAGCACAAGAGGTCCTATGTAGAATTCTATACCTGTTGAAAATTTCCTGCAGGACCTTATTGACAAAATGGGTACCTTGATCTGTACAAATTTCAAGTGGGCATCCAAACCTGCAAATGATGCTACTATAAATGAATCAGCAACAGTTTGGGCAGTGCAATCGAGGGAGGCAATAGCTTCAGCCCACTTTGTCGCATAATCTGTAGCTATCAAGAGATATTTTTCTCTTTTTGGAATTGCAGGAGGGTAGATGGGCCCTACAAAATCTAGCCCCCACTTCTCAAATGGTTGCCAGGAAGTGGAAAACAACCAAGACGTTATGCTTCTGCTTTGTTGGCTTAGGTCCACACCTCTGGCAAATGTCACATGCCTTTCCCCATTCATCTGCATCCTTAAATAGTGTAGGCCACCATAGACCAGCATCCAGTATCCTTTGACTCATAATATGCCCTGGAAGGTGCCCCGCACCTGTTCCTTCATGTGCACAGTGAAGGACTTACCTCACTTCTTCTTCTTCCAAACACTTCTAGAACCTGTCATCCTTGCCCTGTCTATACAATTTATCTTCAATGAAGGTATATGGTCTACTCTTGTTTAGCAGTTTCTTCTTTTGCACAGCACTAGCCTTTTCTAGATACAACCCAGTTTTAATGAAAATTTTTATATCATAATACCAACCTTGAGCTTGTACAGCAAACAGATGAGCATCTGGAAAATCATCATTGATTCCACTAATTTGATTCATCATATTGATTTTGGATAGGTGATCCGCCATAACATTTTCTTTACCTGGTTTATGGACTACAGAAAAATCAAACTCTTGGAACAACAATAACCACCTCCATATTCTACCAATGGCTTGTGGCTTGTTGAGTAGGTATTTTAGTGGTTGGTGATCTGTTATAATAATAAATTTTACTCCCAGTAAGTAATGATGGAATTTTTGGACAACAAAGACCATTGCTAGGGCTTCCCTTTCTGTAGTACTGTAATTCCTTTCAGCCTTGGTCAAGATTGTACTGGCATATTGAATTGGTCTGTCCACTTTAAATTCTCCACTGGGTTGGGTCAAAACTGCCCCCACTGCATAGGCACTGGCATCTACATGTATATGAAAGATTTTTGACCACTCAGGTGTGACCAAAATAGGAGCAGACACTAACCTTGATCGTAATGTTTGATATGCTTTTTCCTCCTCTTCTTCCCATTTAAAGGGTACTTCCTTACCTGTAAGTCTAGCCAGTGGTCTGGCTATCTCTGCATACATTTTTATAAATCTTCTATGGTATCCAGTATGCCCCAAGAAACTCTGAATCTCTTTAGGGGATTTAGGTTTAGGCAACTTTAATATTGAAATGATTTTGTCAGGATCTGGGGCCATACCTTTAGCCGACACCACATGTCCTAAGAGAGTTCCTTCTGTCACAAGGAAATGACATTTATTTGGATTGAGCTTTAGCTTAGTCTCCCTGCATCTTTTGAAAACATTTTGCAGCTGCCTCAAGTGATGGTCCAAACAATCTAGAGGAGTTTCTTTGTGAGAACGTGAAAACGAAGAGAAGTCATCCATGAAGATTCTAAGTGATTCCAACAATAGGGGGCCAAAAATAAGATTGACCGTTCGGTTAAAGGTGGCTGGAGCATTTCTGAGCCCAAATGGAATTTTTACATATACATATGTTCCCCAAGGTGTGATAAAAGCAGTCTTTTCACGATCCTCTAGGTGTATTGATATTTGATTATAGCCACTAAATCCATCCATAAAGCTATATAATGCATGCCCAGCCACTTCTTCAATGACCTGCTCTACAAAAGGCATTGGGAACCCATCTGGAATGGTCACCTTGTTGAGTGCTCTAAAGTCAACACAAATTCTGATTTTATTAGTATTCTTCTTTGGTACTATAACCATAGGTGAGAGCCACTCTGAGTGTTCTACAAGAATGATAATTCCTGCATCCTCCATCTTCTGTATTTCCACATAGACAGCTTCAGCATATTTTGGATTAAGTCTATAACTCTTCCCTCTTATGGGTTTGGCTCCATCAACCAGAGGGATTTTGTGCTCTCCATAACATGCAGGCACTCCTTCTAAGTCTTTATAATGCTAGGCAAAAACATCTATATACTGGGTCAAGAATGATTTTACCTTTTCAAGGAGCCCTGGGTGGCTCCACAACCAAGTGGCCACCAAAACTGGGCGATTATTATCTTGAGTGCCTAATTGTATTTCTTGGACAGGATATCTCTCTACCATATTATCTTTGTGTGCATCTTCTTCCTTGTCTTCTTCTACTAGCTTTTCGTGCATTGCTTCATAAGCAGGCGTATTTTGGACTTCAATGTGTTCCTCCTTGCCTGCATCCATCCTGTAGGGATTTCTTGAATTGGGAAAGAACATTCTTCACTAGAATTTTTTACCTTGCCTTTAGCTTTAGTAACCTCTTTATCTGTGGTTGTCATATCCTCCTCCAAGTTGTATTTGAGGGGTGTCTTCCTGCCCCTTCTGTGGTCTGTGATGGGCTCTCCCAATCCATCAACCTAGACTTTTTCCTTATCTTCATCATAACCTTCAGTCGTGCAAGAATTATTAAGAAAAATTCCAAAACAAGAGGAAGAGTTGCCTGCTTGGAGCCAATTTAAAATATCCTCTTCTTCCTCGAAATCTATTTGGGGTTGATCCTCCAATTTTGTTTCCATGCAAATGCCAACTGTTTGCATCATGCTAGTGTTTCCTTGATTATCTGGGCCCTCTTCTAAATGAATCTGTGTCAGCTCCTGCCCTTTCTTTTGTACCCACATAGTGTCCTTGCCCCAATCATGAATGACACTTGCATGCCTCAGCCATGGTCGTCCAATTAAGAGAGGAAATCCTCCTTCAACATGGGGCAATCTTAAAACCACAAAATCCAGAATGAATAGATTACCTTGTACTTCAAGTGGAACTTTTGGGATCACTCCCAAGGGCTTTACTTTGCCCTGATCTTCCAAAGTAACAGTGAAATTTGCAGGCCTTGAAGGGTGGAGTCCAATCTTTTCCATTGTATGTTCAGGCATCAAGTTAATGCCAGAACCACCATCCACAATAACTCCTTGAAATTCATGACCCTTGATAGATACTGTAAGCCAAGGACTTTTATAATCTGTAAGGGGTGCTTCCCCTACAATTTTTCCTTTATGTGAAACAGCCGTCTTTGCCACCAAACTTGTAGTGGAAGCTTCATCAATTATCTGCAATAACTCTGACCTGAATTTCCCATCCATCTTTATTAAATCAAAAATACTAACCTCCTTTTCCATGGACTTGAGTAGTTTTGAAGCCTCTTATTCCTTGAGAGCATGGGCTCCAGTTGACTTATCAAACTCTTCATGAGCCCTGTTGAAGGCATGGCCAATGGCATCACTGGTGCATATGAGATCTCCTTTTTGACTTGAATCTGCACTTGTGTTGACTTTATCTTCAGATGTTTCTCTATTTTGATTCCCTTCCTTAATCTTTGTTTCTTGTCCTTTGTCTGCTTGAGCCTTCCCCTTGCTTCTTGTCTGCACAGTCAAAGATTCTATTTCTTCTCATTGCACCACCCTGGTAGATGGAGATGGCTCATTGATTGGATCACACACTTCTTCCTTGTGCATAGAAATCATTTGAATATGGGGCCGGGAGGAAGAGGCTTGATTCTTAGGACAACAATTTGTATAATGGTCTCTTGCATCAGGGCAGTTCCTGCAAGGAGGGGCATTTTCTGGTAGGGTGCACCTACTTTGATAGTGCCCACATTCTCCACATCTGAAACAGATGATTGGCCTCCTAGGCCCATTTCCAAAGTTATTCCTCTGTCTAGGATTATAGTGGTTACCTTGATTTGGTGCAGCAGCCATCACATTTGCTGGTGTTGGGGGTCCTCCTTGTGTCCAGTATGTCGTTGCAGGCATTCCTCTTGATTGGCATTCATGGGCTCATGGCCAACTTTCCTGCATAATTGAAAAGTCACACTTAACAGAGGACATTCACTTACTATGTGACCTTGCTTGCTGCACATGGAACACCAAAGTCCACTCTTGATGCCACCTCCTTTGAGCTCCTGCAACTCGTGTCGCAGCTGAGCCAATTCCTTTGCCTAGGCCTCCTCCTCCTTTTGGAGCTTTAGTGCTTCAATCTCCCTTCTCAACTGAGCAACAGCATTCTCATCCTCTTTGTAGGGCTTACTTCTTTTTAAGCCCTCCAGCTCTTTCCTTAGTTGTATCACTCGATCCTCCATTTCTGTACCATATGTTGGTTGGGAAGAGGTTGCTCCATACTGGTACCTTATCTGCTCCAAGCGTGTGGCTGTGCTGATGAACTCCTTTATGGAGGCTGTAGGTAACACTAATTCCTTTATTTTGCATTGGGTGGCCACTGGTAGGGGCTTAGCCAACCATTTCTTAACAAAAAAATCGTGTGGTGGATCTGGCAATTTAGCCATTATTGCTTTGGCCCGAGTCACAAACTGTGGGAACTTTTCTCGTGGACCTAATCTTAAATTTTCTAGCTCTTCTATGATAATCTCTGCAGTGTTGTCATGCTGGAACTGAATTTTAAAAGCATCTTTCATCACATCCCAAGTGGTAAAATGGTTTTCAGCAAACTGGCTGAACCACTTATCAGCTAACCCCTCTAATGTGGCAGGGAAGAGAATCAAAAATGCATCCTCCCTACCCATTAGGCCTCTAGTCTTACATAGTGCCAAGAACCTTCTAATGTGTTCATCCGGATCCTCTTGAGCTAGGCCTTTGAAAGAAGGAAACTTTATATTTAATCTAGAGAGTAAAGTTTCCAAGTCTAACTGACCCGCCATGATATTGACTGATGATGTTGAAGATAGTGGACTGGGGGACCTTCTAACAACCTTCCTTCTTCTCTGCTTGCAGGTGACCCTCAATACTTGGGACCGGGTTGCGGTCATGAACAGCTCATAGCCCACTGAATATGAGACACTTGATAAGAATATTTACCTTTTGTTTGATGAAGTAGCACTGTGGTTCTGTCGACACTTGATCTCTTCTATGCTTTGCACTTGGTTTCTCCTAAGCTCAAATCTCCTTGGATGTCCCACCGTGCGTGCCAAATTTTGTTGGTGGATTCTTAGACAAGAAGGAGTTTGAGGGTTTGTAGGAGAAAAGGGAGGAAACAACAAGAGAAAATACACCTGGAAGCTTCTACCGATTGATTACAGTAAGACAATTACAATGTTTGAAGTACAAGACAAGCCAATACCTCTGTGCACAATCCCACAGAGTGCCCAATTACAAAATACCCAATATCCCAAAGTCTTCTTGCTGCCGGCCTCCTCTACACCAGACCTCCACCTGCTTCAAGCTTATCCTTGTGCACACCTTGCACCAAGCTTCCACAAAGGGGGGAGGAGTGAATACCTTCTGTCGGCACGTGCCCACTGCAATGGGACCTTGAGATACTTGGGGGGACTAGCTTAGCACTCCCTGCACAATCCCTTAGGCACTCCCTATGCACTCCTTCACTTCCACTTCTCTGCATCGCACACTGGTGACTCTTGCACTTCTCTTTCTTGCTTACTCTAAGATTGGTCCAAGAATGGCTTTGCATTGATTTTGAGTGTGTCAATCACGTACGCTCCTAACTGCAATAGCATCTTGGTGCTCACTTTGATGTTCCAAGATTGTCTTTGCAAGTGGCAGCCAACGACTCACTGTTTTGTCCTGTAGTGACTTTAGACTAAAACCAAAAATTTTAATTGGGGGGCCATATTTCCACCTGTGCGTACCCCGCCGCTTCACATACCTTCACATTTCCTTTTAAGCCTCCACTTTTCCACCTAAGGGGGGTTCACCTGAACCTTGCACAACACTTTAAAACACGCTTTGAACCTTAGGGAAATTAGAGAAAATACCTCTGCAACCTGCAACTCATTTTCTCCAATTTACCCTTTATGGACAATTAATTGTGCACTACCTGTGCACTTTGACACTTGCATTTTAGCACTTTGACTTTGCACCTGTTGACTTTGACCTTGACCTTGCTGACTTTAACCAGTTGACTTTGAGTAGTTGACTTTGATCTTTTGACTTTGACTGCAGTTGACTTTGACCAACATGACTTTTATGGGCTCAACAATAACCTTCCGAATGTCTATTTGTTTCTCAATTTGTGAGATCAATCGGAGGTTTATTTTTCAGTTTTTCTTCTTTACTACCTTCTTCTCGTATGGGTTGCGATTCATTAGGTTTATCTTGATTTCTATCTTCACTTGTTGTTTTCTTTTCTAAATTTTCAACTACTTTCTTTGCTTTCCCCTTATTTTGAGGTTTCTTTTCTTGTTCCTGTTGTTTTGGTTCTTGACTAGGCTCAGTCCTAGGTGGTTCATTAATTGTCTTAGTAGGTTCACCCTCTTTTCTAGCCCTAGTTGTTCGTTTAGTCTGACCCTCGTCATCATGTTTCCTCTTCTCATCTACATTAATTTCATGGGAATAAACTGAGAACATATCTACTGGCTCATTCTAACATGTCTTTGATCTAATATTTGAGCTCGTAGCATATAAGTTCTCAACTGATAACTTGCCCCTATTGGCAGAATCATAAACTTGATTCCAAAAGTCATAATTCGAGTCATCACTATCCAGTCTACAAGCATAAGTATTTTGGCTCATGGAGGCTTCAAAGAAGGTTTTCATACCTCCTTTGCCATAGTTCGATGCCAAAGGCCGTTTTGTTACATAGTCACAGATCTTTCGATCTACTTCTGTGACCCAACTCCTATCCTTGGCCTCTTTGAATAAGTTGCATGTCCAGTGTGGATGCTCTAAATCATCACACCAGAGACATCTGCGTGCTTGGTTAAATGGTCTTCTAGCTGGCATCTGATTCCTAGGATTTTGTTCTAATTCTTTTGGTTTCTCCGATATCTCAATTTAAGCTCTTGCGTACTCTTTATAGTAGCTATTTCAGTCGCCAAAGTCTCCACATGTTTGACAAGTGATTCTACTGATGTTTTTAACATTGTAATTTCTGAGTCATCCTTTCTAGGGTTATGAGAAGTGGGGTCATAATCTATCTTTCCTGGCGCATCTATTTCATATATTCTTGGAGTTTGCATCTGATTTCGCTCCTGTCTTTGGGCTAACCTATGGACAGCTGCTCGAACGTTATCCCAATTTCCAGTAAGCCCACTCGCAGTCGCTCCGTCCTCAAGCATTGGTTCTAGCTCTCGTCTAAGAGATGGGTCTAACATATTTAGGAAATTTCTTAATTTATCCGGTTCTAGAGCTGTTCGGTCTGCTTGAGGCATTTGGTTAAATTTTATATCAAACTCAGTTAACCCCTGAGTAATATGTTGGTCTAGTTTCGTTGTTCCTACCCATCGCATGAATGTGGCTCTATTATTCTTACTGTAATCTTCGTGCGAAAATTCAGTAAGAAGCCGAGTCTTGAAATCCGCCCAAGTCACATGAAAGAGTTCGTAATAGCTCACCGATCAAGTCAAGCGCTCATGCGCATTCAGAACGGATCCCTTAAGACTTTCTTTTTATTTGCTGAGTAATCTTTTTACGAATCGATCTGGGCTGTTTCCCTTTCGACTTTGGACTCTCAATTGGAATCTCTCTCTAGTGAAACCATGATCAATTCGTATAAATGTGTCTTTTTTATTGTCTTCAGGTAACCCACATTGTTTTGTCAATTGTTCATAATATTTAAGATAGGTTGTTGCATTTGTCCCATTAAATTCCCCCCTATCCGTTTTAATTGCATCTATGATCTTCCAAATACGCTGCTCTTCAAAGTGGTGAGCCATAGTAGATAAGTCTAACTTTACAGATAAATATGAAATATAAGTATATAATTCTCGTAATAGTACGTCTATGTCTCGATCCTGATACGACTCCGTGGTAAATAAATACCTTGCAAACAGAAATAAATAAAATATGCCTACTACTTTGCAAATAGAAATAAAGAAAAGTTTCCTACTGCTTTGCAAAGAAAATTTCCCTACTATGATGCAAATAAAAAGAAAGAAAATTTTCCTACGATTTTGCAATAAAGAAACTTTCCCTACTACTTTGCAATAAAGAAAATTTTCCTACTACTTTAGAAATAGAAATAAAGAAAACTTTCCTACTATTGTGCAATAAAGAAAATTTTCCTACTTCTTTGCAACTAGAAATATAGAAACTTTTCCTACTATTATGCAACAGAATAAAAAAAATATACCTGATCAACCAGCTTGATGAAGAGGTTCGTTGTGAATGTGCTCAGTGCAAAATCTTTTCATGCATGTGCAATTGTCACTTTCACGAAAGTTGATGGATAAAGGTAATGTGACGAGGAACAATCAGCTTGAGCTACAAAGGATGTCGATACTTCTCCTTCAATCGCCAAATTGCCTATATATGCATATGCAAAACAGAAAGTAAATATACTTTTATACCTACAGTGTCATGCCGACCCTTCACGTCGGGTTCACCAAATGGTCGGGAAGTTGCGGACATAAGGCTGGTGGATCACTCAGCCATTAAATCCCTCGGCACACGCAGGGTGTATGAGACAATCGTAGGTGTTTTAGGTATATTTTTCTTTCTTCTAAGGTATCAGAAATTCTATATTAGTGAAAAATCTATGAAATTTTGAGTAGATAATTGTAACACTTTAAACGTCTAAGAACCGTAAGTCTGGGCTACTCTATATCTATCAATAGCTTCTTGAGGTATAGGTAATATCAAAGTTTCCTCGGTTAATTTTTCTTTTATAATTTCATCCTCTTGGATTTATAAATGATAAGGTTGTATACGCCTAATTAAGGGTGGTGGAAATGAATTTATCTTGGGGTTCATTAGATGCAATTGAAAATAATGCTATAAATCTATTAAGACAATAATCGTGAGATACTGATATTAACGATTCGTGTGTAATAATATCCTTAACTACTTCTACTTCGATTTCTACTTCTAAAGGTGCGTTCTTTTCAGATTCAATTGGATTTTCAGATGACATGGACAAGAAAGATAATGCAAATTGAAATTGAATTAATGCTAATGACAATAATGGATGGTTACAATGCTATAAATCAATGATATATATTCTCTAAAAGATTGCTAACAACTAGTAAATCCTATACAAAAGCTTAATCAAGATACATTTGATGGGTTTATATCAAATAATGGATCTTTAGTTTGTTGAATTCTTCTCTTTTGTCACGATGCTCTTCGATACTTTTGCTTTCAATGTCTGCAAAAATTCATTAGAAAATATTAGTAATGTTACAAGAATGGTAAATAAAATAAACATTTTCATACATATGCATATATTCATGCATACATTAAAGCATTCTTACCTAATGCATATATTCCCCATGCATACTAATGCACTTTACATGCATGCTTCCAATCATGCTAATATATGCTAAAACACACACATACTAACACATGCATTAATATACTCATTTGTCTATTCATCTTATATATAGTCATACATCTTTTTGTACATGAAAGCTCAAATATGCTCATGTATCACATAAATATGCTCTTATATGGGTTTACATACACACATTCATGCATAAACTAATTACTAATTGCTTAATACTAATAATTAATAATAAACAATCCAAATAATAAATAATACTTACTAAATAATAAACTAATCACTTAATATTATTAATCAGTTTTAATATTTCATTAAATCTAATAACTACACAAGAAATAGTTAATTAAAACATATCAAACACACATTCTCTCTCTATCTCTCACTTTTTCTATCCTTTTCTAGAAGTGTGTTTTGACCGAAACTAGAAACCTACTCTCGTTTTATACAAAGCCTTCACGAGGAAGGGAAATTTGTGCTCTCATAATGCCACCATTTTTACTTTGCCCAAAGCATTGGACTTTACTAAGCTGATTAAATTTTCCTACAGGGGCATAAATCTATGTGTGCCTTTGCAGCCTCAAAGACCTTATTTTTAAATTCCATGTTTGATTCATCTAGCCATACCGGCATCCATTCATCTCTACTCTCCTGCACAAAATAGCTCTACAAGGCTCGTATACTGAAGATCATCCATAAAGGACGCTTTGCAAGGCTCCTGCGGAGAGCAGCGACCATCCGAAGACAGAATCAATTCATTAATCTTCAGTTTTGAATCCTCGGGCAAAGTAGAAATAATCGCATGACTTGGCCTGTTGCGACAGCCCAATAGGATTTGACATACGCAGCAGATCATATGAATCGGCCTCTGTCCTTCCTGTTTTCGATGAGCTTTTCTCTGCACATGACCTCTAATCTCTTGTCTTTCCCAGCACTTAGATACATGTTCATGAGGATGCTTATTTTCTGAACTATGAGTACAAAGAAAGGGGATGATGACAATCTGTTTATCCAAGCCTTTGCAATTTGAAAGGCACAATTTTTTCTTTATTATGACTTCCTGAATAAATAACAAGAAAACATTGCCAAACATTCAAAACCTATTGAATCCATGAGAGACAATCAACAGAAAGTATCCGTTATCTCAGCGTAACATTCAATCAAACCTTTTGGAAGAAAGAAGTGTTCAAATAGAGAATCTCTCAATTTATTTCTCTAATGCAGCAAATGAATGGTAGAATAGATACTTTCTGCATAGATGGGACATATATATACAGATACCTAGTAAGAACAACGTGCTTCTATGGTTATCAGCAATTTTGAAAATATTTGTGCTTGCGATCTATATGGTTACCTATAAGATAAGCGGGCTTAAATGGCTATCCATAATTCTACGTAGGTCTCAGTCATATATGCATTTCAAAGTGCAAAAGGAAATGAAAGACAAGGTGATGATGGCTCAAATGCGAGAAATACAGCAATCATCTCACGAACTATCAACTCTGCAATTCTGAAAAGAAACGATGAGACCGTGTGCCGACGGACAATTAAACACCCAAAAGCACCCATCAACATTTTCTAGGACACAGAATCTCATGCTCCCATGATAAAGAACTCTTGTTGAGCCTTTCCAACTCTCCTAAATCTGCGATATATGTGAATTGAAGCATTCTGAATAGATATATCCATATAATTCTCTAGACAGGAGTGCAGATGAGCAAAGCGTAGCTTGCCATCTCTAAAAATGGAATATGCTTCAACCATGGAAAGGTAAGTGACTCTATTTGGTATCACACATTCCTGCAGTATTTGTTCAAAAAGCTGAAATGTACACGAGTTCAATCCACGTATGAGTAGAGACGTCATTAAAGTATTGAAAACTATAACATCTTTGAATACCAAGGATTAAAATAGTTCTAAAGCAATTTGGATTCTTCCCTGATTCCCGTATAGCCTGATAAGGAAAGTCTTCACAATCAAGTTAGAGCGGAACTTGTTGTAATGTACAAAGGTATGTATGCGCGCAAGTTCTAGCCATAATAGAAGAGAAACACAAGCAGAAAGTACACAAGCAACCGTCACTCTGTTAGGCATGATGGCCTCTAGATTCATCCCTTTGAATAAAGCCAGAACTTCCTCGCATGATTCTTCGCGTAAATGGGTTTGTTCGATAGCGTTCCATACCAACATATGAGACCGAGAAACGTTAAAAAATTTGAAAACTACATCATCTAAGGATGCTGATTTTCAGAGCAAGAGGAACAGACGCCTGAGAGAAATGTCATCGCTCCTGCGCTTAGTAGACACCTCAAGGTTAAGTGACGGTATTAACACGAGGCGGTCAACCAAGGAAACGTAAACATGCGTAGTGTGAAGCCTAGGAAAAGCCTCCATAAACTGGTCGAAGCTGTCTAGGGTGCCACAATAGCATTATTGCATATGTAGGGAAGGCTGTGTATTTGCTTGCGTGCATACACCATGTCTACTGCGGGGAGTAGTTTCTCACTCTCTCTCTAAATGATGATCACTCTCTCTTTTACGAGCAGCAACAAAAAGGAAAAGAAGAAGAATACGATCATTCTCTATAATCAGGAAGAAAGAGAAAGATAAAATACCTGCAAAAATTCATTAGAAAATAACAGAGCTCATCACACACTTAAATACATACACAAGTCATTTCTAAACCACTCTTTTTAGTTTTAATTTTTAATTCTCAACCTCACTTTTACCCACTAACTTTCACCACACTTTAAATTAGCTTTATTCACACAACTTACTTACTCCATTCTTTTAACCATTTTCATATATACCATTCATTTAAAGTTTCCCTTTAACCTCCTTTAATTGAATCTTTTACTCAAACCACTCCTTAAATCACTTTAGTTACATATTGCTTACATACCATTCTTTTTCCTAGCACTCATATAGACCACTAGTTATTTAACCATTTAATTTATTATTCTAATTTAATTAGCCTACATTGCTTATTTAAATAAATCATTAAATTTAAGCTTAGTTTAAGGTTTAATTAATTAGAACCTTAGTATTTAAATGCACACACATGAGTAAATTAATTAATTAAATCATATTTTATTTTTTTAATACATAAATGTTCATTTTCAAGATTAATTTTAGTATTTATATGCACACACATGAGTAAATTAATTAATTAAATCATATTTTATTTTTTTAATACATAAATGTTCATTTTAAAGATTAATTTAATTAAATACCTATTATTTTAGCTCTTAAAATTCAATAAAACCCCTGAAAAATCTTCTTGAAACCTTTTGGAAACCCCTGATAACCCATTAAAAACCTAACTTTTACCTTAGCATTAACCAAGAATTAATGCTCCTAACTTAAATGCACAAGATTAAATGTAAATCTAGGGTTTTAATCCCATGATTCAATACTTCTATGGCCTAAACACACATTATTTAAGCAGTTTAGGGTAAACCATAGTATGAACTTTTGTTTTCTTCATCCATTTGATCCTGCAAACACTTAACAAGAGATTATTTCCAAGTAAAATAGTGTAATAATGGAATTAGAATTAATCAATAATCATATTTTAATTTTCTTGGTCGTCAACGGAAAGGTTGAAAACTTTCCGACAACACTCTAATGATGCGATTTGTGGAAACATGTGCCTAGAATCAGCCGAGATGTTTGAAGAACTATGCCGAGCCAAGAAACGAACGTGCGCGGAATGAGGTTTCAGAGAGCGGTCTTACAATAGAACTTGTAATTCCTTCGCACTGAGCTTGTCTTAATGCAGCGCGTTGAGTTAAGAGATGGTGAGATAACAATCGAGAGACAAGGACGAAAGGCCTTAAAATAAAATTCTTTTTGCCGACTGAAAACTACAGTCAAATTATATTTATGCTTGTAAGGAAGAAAACTGACACGAAGAGAAATATATGTCCACTTCCATTTTGCTACGCGACATTTATTTATTCACCGCATGCTAAAGACAGCGACGTGGGAGATTATCATAGTCAACTACTCACGGGTCATAGTCTGGAAATAATAAAGAGATCATCATAGTCCGGAACGTAAACAAAAAAAATCTCAAGCTGTGTTTTCAGTAAAGATGAAACGTGTTTTCATTTATTATTCAATAATTGATGGAAGAATCCATGCTATGGTCACGTGCTCAAATATATACACAAAGACACTGAAATTGTAGACACTGAAATTCTAATATACCTTTCTCTCTTTCTCAATTCGGTCTAGAGTTCGTTCAAATAATAGACAACCCAAGCAAAATTTTCCTACCGGTTACGCTCCTCACTCTCTCTTTGTATCAGGCCATTGGCCAAAGCATACGAGGCATAACCGAAAGCATATGTTTTCATATGATCTTCTAAGTATTTAAAAACGCTATAGTTCCTTTTCTAACAGGTTTTCTCTAAAGATGTGGTACTTCTGTAGTCGATTAAAAACACTATAAAATTGTGAAACTTCTCAAGGAACTACCTCAATCAGTTCACACATGCGAAATAAGCATGTGAATTTGCAAGCCTTACTCCCTGAGCTCGATTTACTTCCAACACCATATCTTTATAAAACCAACACCATATCTTTACAGCTAGGAAAAGTAATCCTCCTTACATCTAGCGAATCTCTCGGGTAAGGTATCAATTCTTAAAGATATCAATTTAAAGAAGTTATAACCGAGCGTCAGTCGAGGCTATCTGCTTATGTAAAGAAGAAGATCTTAGACACAAAATATCCCTTGAAACCAAAGGAAGAACTGAGCGTGCATTATGAGCGCTTAAGCGAGATGCAAATGTAGCAAAGGAAAAATGTTTTCCCCATATGAACGAGAAGTCATGGATTTA
>CM035426.1:131439276-131494276 GCA_020310875.1 Ceratopteris richardii | reverse complement strand
TTACCAGCTTGATGTGGAGAAAAAATTATTCATATATGGAACAACCATTAGGATTTGAATATATAGTCAAGGATCGCCATTTTTGTAGGTTGCAAAAGGCATTATATTGTCTCATGCAAGCCCCAAAGACTTGGAATCAAGGACTTGTCTAGTACCTAATCATTTGTGCATACTTTCAAAGCAAAGGAGATCAATCATTGTTTTACACGAAGGAATGTGAACTATCTCCCTACCTGTGTGTATGCATGGATGACCTATTCATAACAAGAAAGAATGAAGAAGGTATCAAGGACATCAAAAGAGAGCACGGGAAGGAGTTTAAGATGTCAAAAGTTAGCGATTTAAGGTGCTTTCTAGGTATTCAAGTAATATATAAAGACAATGGTATTTAAATTATGTAGAGGAAGTACATTTGGATGTTTTTGATGAAGCATTGACTTATGGGATCCAAACCATTGAGCAAATCTATGGGGGTGAATACAAAACTGACTCTAATGGAAGGAAATGAAGTACAAGATCCAATTCTATACAGTTCTATGGTTGGATCATTAAACTATGTCACTATAACTACACCAAATCTAGCATATAACGTTGGTGTGCTTTCACAATTCATCCATATACCTAGAGTTCCACATTTACTTGTAGCAAAGAGAGTACTTAGATATCTCAAGGTTACACTATCATTACATCTAAGAAAGATGTTCACTAAAGACGTTCATGTGCAATATATAAGTACCAAACCCCCCAATGTTTTTACATGTTCACCAAAGCTTTGGATTGAATGAAGTTAGCAAAGTTCAAGAAAGGCAATGGATTGTTAGAACTAAGATGAAGAACGGAAGCTTGAAGCTTGAGGGGGAGTTTTGAAATACAAGGCTCAACCTTAGTCTACTTTGCACCATCATATGGATGCCACTTGGAGCCTCATCAAGCAATCATTGCGGCATCAAAAATCACAAATTATTATTGAATTTGAGTCCTCCTCTCAATAAAGAAAATTTGAATCACACTTACGTGTTAGTAATTGCATATAATATAGGAAACATAATTCCTACCGTAAAGAGAATCTTTTCATCTCTAGATCTACACACACCCATCGTTGGATTTGATAGATCCCATGTATGTGTGTGCTTCTAGATATTTTGGAAGCAATTTTTGTAGGCCTTTGAACTAATGTAGCCCTGTGGTTGCTTGCTTGAGTGATTTTGAATAAGGTTTTGTGTAGCCATACTTAACACATAGAATTGTGTGTGAGCACTCTTGATTGTTGTATGTGTGGAGCATTGTTCATTACTCATATCTCACTCAATTATTCTAATCTTTGGCTTGATAGAAACCTAATTAAGGTACCTAAAATTGATTAAGGTATGTGATCAATTCTTTACATATTCTGAGAGAACCAAGTTCACAAGTGAACATGTTTCTATCTTTGTACACCTATTGAGGAGTAAATTTAGGATGCCTTGAACCTGTTGGTTCTCTTGAAACAAGTACCCAAGTTAAATGAAATTAATTGCATTGGCAAGTCCTCATAGTCATGTTTATGTGTGCAAAAGGCCTTGGGTTCAATTTACATATTCTTAGAGATTCTCTCATCTCATTAAGTAAAGGTTGTGTGAAGTTACCTATGATGAGGACACTATAGGTTCAAGGTTGCGTAGGGAATTCCCAAATTCTACCAACACATTCATCCGTTGTGTTTTCATTACCCCTCAAAAACCTAGGATCACTTTGAAATAAGACCGCAAGCATCACAATAAAAGTTCATCTTTTGAAGGAAAAATGTGTGTTACAAATACATCAAAGCTATATTCTTAAAGAACCTTAACAATGATCCCTTTAGATAGAGAGTATTCCATGTTGGCAAGGCTCGTGGAAAATAATGTGATACTAGGGAGAAGTTTTCATACACTTGTATAATATAGAGAATTCTTATAACTTATTAGTATTACATTTTTTGTTCCAACTTTCTTTACTAATCTCTTGAACTTTTCCAAACTCAAATAGACTAAACTAATAATATCCAATTAGACTACTTTCTAGATATGATTTTGTTATTATCACACATTATAAAAGTAATTTTCATAGCTTTCTATTCGTTTTTTCTAAAATAAGACTTGGTGAACGTAAGATAATCTATCGTATGGAAATCAAATGCATGCCAATATACAAATAACACATACCTAAATAATTGTAGAAAGAAATTTCATGTAGGTTATCAAAGACAAGATAAATATGTTTAATAAGGTTCTCAAGGAAAGTATACAAATTTTTCTCAATTCTAAATAAATTCAACAGAACTAGAATATTTTTGTGCTATCGATTTAGCATCTACTGAGTATTCATTCATTATTACAACATTTTGGGTTACGTTACTGACTATGTTTGTGGTAGTTAGACAAAAAAAACAACATACTTATCTATATGTATCACAAAGACACTTTATATGAAGCGATACATAGTAATTTGTAATATTTAACTAGTTGACTATGTTTGTGGTAGTTAGACAAAAAAAACAACAACATTCTTATCTATATATATCACAAAGACACTTTATAGAAAGCGATATAGAGTAATTTGTAATTTTTAACTAGTTGACTATGTTTGTGGTACTTAAACAAAAAAAACAACATACTCATCTATATGTATCACAAAGACACCTTATATGAAGCGATATAGAGTAATTTGTAATTTTTAACTAGTTGAACATTATGGAGATTAAATATACTAAACTCGTAGAAAAAAAATGAAGAAAGGCAAGGCAAACGCAAAATATTTGAAGCATGTTCAAATCATTTGGGCAGTTTTGTGACGGAACTATTACCTTGTCTATTTGGCCGCCCATTGTTAGTACTCTATTAGTACTCTATTAGTAGATAGATCGAAAGGAGCTTTAAACATGATTTCTCTGAACTCGAAATGATTGCTAATGTTGTATAGACATAAAGTCGTTTTAGAAAAAGAGAAAAGAAAAGAAAACGTACCTAAGATGTTCGAGTTGAAAATCATCGATAGTCTTTGCTTGTTTAGTTAGCGCAAGTATATGTGATTCACCATGAAATTTCTAACAAAGACTTATCAGATCATTATGCTTTCATTGTGTTCTATGTATCGAGAAATTATAGAACTGCTTTAGTTCATGTTCTATAGTAAGACATGTAGAAAAGAGACTTTCCAACGTGTTTTGACCGTGCAAGCAGAAGTGAAGTGCCTTTAATCAGAATAACCATGAAACATAAAACTAGAAATTTCTTGTTTCTTTTAGGGATAAAAATAACTCAGAGCATTCTTACGACGTTTCTCTTCGTTATGAAACAATAATACCATTTGTCAGAGTCCTGCCAGAAGATACAGAGAAGTGAAAACCATTGAAGGTCTGGATTCCGACCGTTTTGGGGAAAGATTTCTTTCTTGATCAGTGCAGAAAGGAAATAAAATGAATGTAAGTTTCTGAAGTCAAAAATAAAGAAAAATAGATGCGTATCGAAATAAATTTGTTAAATCTTTTGTTTTTGCCCATTTTGTACAATGCAAAGAGGGTCTGGGGTCGACCACGTATGCGAAATTCACAAAATTCTCTTATTTGTGGGAACATAAATAAATGGAATTCATGAAGTTCAAGCTCAGAGAGTGTTTTATAATCATATTATGCGTTTGAAGGGGAGTTGATCCTAAGGATAATGTTTTTACAAATGTTATTGTTTTTTCATGTTATGATTTTTTCTTTTGGATACACACCCATTGATTGCATTATCTGTTTAGCCAGAGGGCAGAGGGGCACTAACCTTAGAAATCTCTTTTCTATAGAATCTAGCATGTATGGTTTGCATCCATTTCCTTTTACTATTATTCATCTTCCTCTCATTGAAAGTGACGACAAAGAGTTGATATCTACTTTACTTTTACGTTCTTCATGACATAAACATATAAAAGCGTTTCTTTTTTGCTTTAAGCTGCGTAATCATGAAAGCCCTTCTAGCCTTGTCTCTAATCTTACGTCACAGAAAAACTGAACTGACATGAGCGCATAACTTTCACGTAACTGACACTGGTCGGTCTAACTCTAAAAAATATTTTAATTTTTTTATGTGTACTTCTTGAAAGACGTGAGTACGTGAATCATGCAATCACTGAAGAAGCACAATCGGTATAAATGCACGCATCTTGAGACTATGGTCCTTTTGATTATGACTTTCCCTGGAGATATTGATGTAGAATTGAAATTATGCAGTTCAATATATCTTAATAGCATATTCCAAACATTTGGACTTTTTAATGGTATAGTGTTGCAGTACAACTTCAACTCGTGGTTTGTATTAGGTATTCTACGTGGTTTTCCGTCCTTGCACTCTAGCTCGTCGTATATGTCATATCTTATGTGTATATTAATATGTTATTTGGAAGTGTTTGTAGAAACGTTTCTTAAAAGCATAAACCTTTGATTTTCTCCGTTTCGCTCAACGCATATTAATATTTGATGTACGAGTCGATGCGTTTGATGACATCTTAATGCAACAGATCATGACTTAGTACTTGGCATTATAAATAATGATTAGTTTCTCCACATGTTACTTATGCCGTCAGTCGATTACGTACACGAAAACGATCTATAACTGACATTGCTTCACTTACAATATATATACATGCATGATGTTCAATTCACGTTAGTTTGGTTATGTTACGTGCATGTTTAGCTGGATCTCTGAAGTTTGGATATGCATGTTTAGCTGGATCTCTGAAGTCTACCCTTCTAAAATATTTGTATTCGAGTGGGTTCCTTCACAATGATATAGGACAAGCAATAAGATACGGACAGTTATACTCAGTAAGTTATTCCATTGCGTGCATATAGACAGAAGATCCCTTAAGCGAGCTTTTTCTAAACATATAAGAAACAAAATGATCGATGTCACACTTTTCTATTGACATCTTAATAAAGAAGAAATAGCTAAGTTCGTACCATGGATAAAGTGCTCAGCCTCTTCGAAAGGAATAAAGGTTATAATATTCAATGCAACCGCTTCCCGTGACCATTCAGAATGAAAAAACAAAATATTAGCGTAATGTAGGACCAACCCTTTTCAAGGTGCACACTCACATCTCGGTGATGACCTATTCGATGCAGACATTGTCGCAGTTTCTATGTTACATTCCCACTTTATAAGATATATAGTTAAACTACATAATTTCGATTCTATATCAATATCTCCGGGAAAAATCCATAATCAAAAGGACCATGGTTTCAAGATGCGTGCACTTATACCGACTTTGATTCCTCAATGATTGCATGATTCACATACTCACGTCGTTCAAGAAATACAGATAAAAAACATTATGCCCGCATGTCAGGTAAGGTCTTTTGCGAAGTTAGGTTAGAGAGAAGGCTAGAAGGACTTTCGTGATTACACAGCTTAAAAAAAAAAACCGCTTTTATATGTTTATGTCATAAAGATCGTAAATGTAAAGAAGATATCAACTCTTTTTAGTTACTTTCGATGAGGGGAAGACGATTAATAGCAAAAAAGAAATGGATGCAAACCATATATCGTAGATTCTATAGAAAATAGATTTCTAAGGTTAGTCCCTCTCATCCCCTCTGACTACACACAAAATGCAATAAATGGGTGTGTATCCAAAAAAAAAAACTCATAACATGAAAAAACAATAACTTTCGTAAAAACACTATTCTTAGGATCCACTCCCCTTCAAACACATAATTTGGTTATAAAACAATTTTTAAGTTCATGAATTCCTTTTATTTCTGTTCCCACAAATAAGAACATTTCTGAAATTTTGCATATGTATTCGACCGCAAACCCTCTTTCCATTGTTCAAAATGGGCAAAAAGATAATATGTAACGAATTCATTTCGACACTCATGTAATTTTCTTTATTTTTAACGTTTGGAACTTACATTTAAAACGGTCGGAATCCAGACCTTCAAGTTCCAACCTTCCACCAAGATCTGTAAGGCTCCTTGGTTCCATGCTAGTGTGCCCTCTTTCTCTCTCCCTTCCATCCATCAAGAAATTGCCAATGTGTAGAAGGAGGTATTCGCCTCCGGCTTGTCCCCAGCCAAGTGCTGGAGAAGTGTGGTCGATAAGTCATGACAGATCATGATTAGATCCACGAAGATGCTTGAGACGGTGCGGTGGGCTCGTAGAGAAGCTCTATATCATAGACTCTGGAGCCTCGAGGAGAAAGTGAACAAAGGAAAATCTCAATCCCAGAAAGGTCTTCAAAAAATCAGAGCGCTGCTGAGATATGAGGAAGAAATACAAAGGAAAAATTTGCAAGTTTTCTTCAAGGAGTGGTGGGCTGGCAAAGCCGACAAACCCACCAAAGAGATGTGCCGTATCCTTAAAAGGAAACATAACAGAGAATCGATCCCCTTATTGCATGACTCAAATGGCAATGTATGCAATACGGAAGAAGATAATTTTGGGATCATTGAAGGCCACTTCACGAGACTCCTGGGGACCTCGAACCCCCTCTCCCACCATAGAAGAGACTGTATGGCAGCCATATCTAGGATTTCCCCACACAGGATTCCACTCAACCTTCATTCTTTGCTTGATGCCCCTATCTCAGAAGCAGAAATCATTGAGGTCATTGATGCACTCCCTTCTGGAAAAAGTCCGGGTCCTGACGGGCTCACTAATGAGTTTTTTAAATCCTTCAAGTTGGTGGTTGCCACCCCTCTTCGTCTGGTTTGGGAAGAGGCGCTCAAGTTTGGCGCGCTTTCTTCTTGTCTCAACAATGGAATTATCAATTTAATACACAAAAAGGGGAAAAGAACAGAATTGAGAATTGGCGTCCTATCACGATGCTCCAAACGGGATACAAGATCATTGCCAAAGTCATTGCCAACAGAATCTCTAGCCATTTAAGAGCATGGTTAAGCGAGGACCAAAAAGGTTTCATCAAAGGCAGGTCAATTTTGGAAACCATTATTGATATCTGGGAAGGTCTTGACTTTGCAAATGAGTCTAAACAAGATGTGGTCTTCCTCAAGATCGACTTTGATAAAGCCTACGATAGGCTGGAATGGGACTATATTCTGCAGTCGCTTCAAGATCTTGGATGTAGTAAGAAATTTACCAAGATGATCGCGACCCTTCTCGGAAATTCATCGACCCAAATTAACATTAATGGCAAACTTTCGAAGGTGATAAAACTTAGGAGTTCTATCAGACAAGGGTGCCCATTGGCTCCCCTTCTCTTTGCCATTGCCACGGAAGGGCTTAGTAGGCTGGTGGAGCATCAGGTGGAAGCTGGTAATATCAAAGGCCTCAGTTTGCCTCATGACCATGGCCAGATCACCATGAGACTTTTTGTCGATGATATGAACGCGTTTGTTCACATCGATAGTACCAGCCTGGAAACGTTCTGGAGGTGTCTGGATACTTTTTGTGAAGCCTCTAGATCCACAATCAACCACTCTAAGACCGCCTTCAGAGCTATTGTTGGGTCACAACCCGACCTTCTCATTGATTATGGCTGTCAAATCCTTCCGCATGGCCAAATTTTTTGGCTTCTTGGGATTCCCTTGGGGTTTGGTGTCTCTACGGAACAACGATGGAACTGGGTGCTCGCCAAACTCGAAAACAAGCTTAACTATTGGAGAGGTATGCAAATCAATCGAGCTGGCCGTGGTATGGTTATCAACACATTCCTCTTATCATCTACCATTTATTTCCTTTCTTGTTGGAGACCGAAAGAGCAAGATCTATCCAAACTGGATAGTATTTGTAGAAACTTCCTTTGCACGGGCGACCACAATAGGAGGGGGGTGCCCAAAATCAAGTGGTCCATCTCCACCAGCCATAGAGATAGTGGGGGCCTTGGTATCCTCGACATTGGGTGCATGGCTAACAAACTGGCAGCCAAATGGATGATTAAGGCTTGGTGCAACAGGGAGGCCTCGTGCGCCAAGTTGATCTTCAGAAACAAGAATGAGTTGGCTCTCATGGGTTTCCCAAATTGGAAGAATCTTGACATCTTGACCTTGTTGTTTTCCCCGATCCCTGTCTTCCCGAAAGGCTCGCATCTTGTGTGCTCCCTATGGAAGGGTTGGAATAAAGTCAACAGCTACACAAGAATAAGTGAAGACTGGAGGTGGGCTGCCGGTATCAGACAAAACGACTGTATCTGGTTTTCGATCCATGGCATCCGGAGTGTGGACTCTTGGAACATTCAAAATGCCAAGAAGTTATGGAATAAAGGCTTCAAAAATTGGAAACGTCTCTGGAAACAAGACACCAACCGATGGATCAACTTTGAGGATATTGATCCTAGCGCCAACATTTCGTACGAAGAATGGAGCACTTTGCAAAGCAGATGTCTCGCTTGGGACCGACACAAAGTTCGCCTTCTCATGGGGCAGGACACGGCGAGCTCGCTTGGTCTCAAATGGCACAATGGGAATAGCTTATCAAAAATCCCCAACATCAAAGAAACGATTGACTATCAGGTTAACCTCAACGAGAAGTGGTGCCTGTCTTGGACGCGACTGCGGTGGGACATGAAGTTCATGGCTATCTGGCACCCCCTTATAGAAATCAAAAAGTCTGTCCTCTTATGGAAAATTCTTCATCATGGAATCTGGACCAACCTTAAGGCTAGCAAATTTTGTGGGATTCCTCCTTGGTGCAAACGCTGCTACCAGTCTTTCAAAAATGTTTCACACATTTTCTTTTCCTGCCCCAACTCCAACAGACTATGGCAGATGGTTGGAAAGAAAATTAGACTTCAGAAACATCTCAGTTGGAAGCAAGCTCTGCTGGGAGAAGCGATCGGCTGCTCCGCGACTCTCTCGAACGCCATCAGAGGGGAGGTCCTGTGGAAAATCTGGCGGGAAAGATGTGCTCTCAACTTCGGTGACTCCCCCAAAGAGTGCTCAATTGAGAAATCGTTGTTCCTCCTTGGCAAAAGGATCGTTAATTGTAAGAAATCCCCCCCCCCCCCTTCAGGCATCATCAAGTTCTCCTTTTGATCAATAACAAGCTTAAACCCAAGTGGGCTCCACATGAGGGTGATGAGAGGGTGATTAACCTTCTTTGAAATGCCATCTAAGCTCTGTAAAATTTTCCCCTGCTTTGTGGGATTCGGGGGGTCCCGTGGGCACTAGTCCCCTTCTCTTGTACTTTTCTTAATTTAATTCAAGTCTGGGAGAGTAGGCTATTGCCGAACTTCCTTTACATTTAAAAAAAAAAAAAGTGTTAGACATGGAGAAAAACATTATTGTGATACCTGTTTGGTTCCTTCATCTCTGAACGCTTTCCTTCTGCATTTGCTGGCATTTGCTGTTTGCTTTTTACTTCTCAGCATTTGCTGGCAGGGCTTTGAACAAATGTTATTATTGTTTCATAAGCAAGAGAAACTTCGTAGTAATGCTCTTGGTACTTTTTTTCCCTAAAAGAAACAAGAAGTTTCTATTTTATGTTATTCTAATTGAAGTCAGTTTACTTCTGCATGCACGTTCAAAAACGTTTGAAAGTCTCAAAATTTTTACATGCATTACTTTAGAACATGAACTTAAAAAATTCTATAATTTCTGGATACATAGAACGCAATGTACTCATAATGATCTGATTATTCTCTGTTCAACATTTCGTGCTGAATCACATACTTGCGCTAACTAAACAAGAAAAGACTACTGATAATTTTCAACTCGAACATCTTAAGTACCTTTGCTTTTCTTTTCTCTTTTCGTGAAAGTACTTTATATGTGGCCCATTATAGATAATACGTCGCAACGGTTTATTATTAACTTATTATTTTCAAGTTCTTTTAAAACGTATCTTTATAACAAACATTAGCGATCATTTCGAGTTTTGAGACAAAATATTAATCATGCTTTAAGTTCCTTTCGATCTATCTAGTACTAGAATACTGACAATGGGATGCCAAACAGATAAGGTAATAGCTCCGTCACAAAAATGCCCAAATGATTTGCACGTCCTTCAAAACATTTTCCGCTTGCCTTACCTTTCTTCATTTTTCGGCCACGGCTTTATTAGATTTAATCTCCATCATATTCAACTAGTTAAAAATTAAAAATTATTCTATATCGTTTCATATAAAGGGTTATTGTGATACATATAGATAAGTATCTTGTTTTTTGCTTAAGTACCACAAACATAGTCACCAAAGTAACCCAAAATGTCGTAATAATGAATGAAAACTCATTTGATGATAAATACATAACATAAAAATATTCCTATCCTATATAACTATTTTTAGAACTGAGAAACATTTGTACATTTCCTTGAGAACATTACTAAATATATTTATCTTGTCTTTGTTCACTCGTATCGAATTCGGTTTTACAATTATTCAAGTTTTTGTTATTTTTATATTGCCATGCATTTGATTTCCATAAGGTAGGTTATCTTACATTCACCGAGACTTACTCTATCTAAAATGAATAGACAATAATGAAACATTACATGTATAAATGTGTGATAACATTAAACTGATATCTAGACCATAGAATAGTTGGATATTATTGGTTTAATCTATATTTGAGTATGGGGAAAATGAGGAGATGAGTAAGAAATCTACAAAGATACTAATAAACTATAAGAGTTCTTCCTAATATGAAAATATATGAGAAATGCTCCCTATTATCGCATTATTTGCTACTATTCTAGACAACATGAGATACTCTCTATCTCGAGGGATCATTCTTCAAGTTCTTATAGAATATAGCTTTCACATATTCATAAAAGTCAGTCTTACTTCGAAAGATAGTCTTTTACCATGATGCTTGTGGTCTTGTTTCAAAGTGATCCTAATTTTTCGAGTTGATATGTAATGAAAACACCACAGATGAGTGCACTTTACAAGACATCCCACAAATATTATTAGAAACGAAATACAATACTAAATTTTTTAATATCTATTTTCATGATTTTTACTACTTACTATCAATTAGAATATTTAAATACTCTATATTGATTCTTATCCTTCTCTGGTCATATCTATTGATATTTTTCTCCAAAAGGCTTTCTAAATAATATTATTATTTTTATATGTTTGAGATTAAGCTTCAAACCTAACCTTTTTAGGCCAATTGAAAATTGCACTTAAACCTATAAAAAATTAGAGAATGAAACTCCATTAATGATTCTACATCTCACTGAAGAGCAATGTATCGAAAATGATATGTGGTGGAAATATTTAGCATGACTAAATCACTCGAAAATTTATTCCAATAAAATTTTATCACCTCATCCTCCAAGCTTGAAACTTCTAAAACTAGCATCTTATTGCAGAAGAAAGTTCCTCGCCTACTCTTTGTTCAAGGTTCTTTAGGCATAATTAAATGAACAAACATGGCAATTTAAAATGAATAGATGGTATGGAAATAAGATAGGCACAAAAATATCAAAATTTAGTTAAATGAAGAAATGGAAGGACTACAGAAAAAGAAGAAAGGATTCTATGTACGTATATAGGTAGGTTTTTTGGTTTCTTTTTGTAATTATCTATGTATGTATTTACACTCATTCACACACACGTGTATACATATATATATATATATATATATATATATATATATATATATATATATATATATATATATATATATATATATATATATATATATATATATATATATGTGTGTGTGTGTGTATGTGTGTATGTATATGTATCCATGTATATATACTTAGCATCCATTTTTCTCTACTTCATGATTTTTGTTCATTCAGTTCAACGTTGATGTGTGTGTGAGTGTGAGTGTGTGTATGTGTGTGTGTACGGTAAATCTATTAAAGCAAGAAAAACACATAGGTGTTAGTCTACAAAGTGTTTTGCATAAAAATGGATCTATAAAAACTTCTGTGATATAACTATAAGTGATTTGTTTTTATCTTGATACAATGAGTCTCCATTAGATTATGATGAAATAATATATTAGATGGAAAATGGCTTGGGTACTCAATTTACGATTCTTGATATATCCGTTTATGTGAGGTACAATGCCAAATGTGATGAATTTTATAATTTTGAATGAACTAAGAAACAAATCAACCATTGAATACATTAAACTCTTGCAATTGAGAAAATTAAGCGTTCTTTTCATAATAGATTGTGCGGATCAAAAAATATGAAGATCGTTGTAAAAAATTCAAAAAAAGGAATTACACCCACATCTTCCTGCTATATTCATTTACAAGTAACATGAAGTGGGAAGATGTGCTCAAGGCTTGTGTAGGCATTTTTCTACACAAAGTCACCATGTCATAACTCTAGAGGATAGCTTGCCCTATTTCTTTTTTTCTTGTTGAATTGCCTTCCTTTGTTGCTTGCCCATCATGCAAGCTTCACATGGTTCCTTCATTTTCGTAATTGATTGTAGGTGTGAAACCATAACCCTTTGATGCATTTCCTTCAACAAAGGGTATCCAATGTGATTGAATCTCTGATGTCATAACTTACTTCTGCCCACACTAGTAGTGGTTGTAAGAGCACACAAATCATACTAGAGGTTGTTCCTCCATATGTGAGTCCCAACAATGTTGTGGTTATTACCCATAATATTATCTCGTCTTTTGGAAAGATACTTGATGACCTTGATTGGTTATAGAAGCTAATCAAAGTACATTTTTATTTTTGGGGAATAGACAAAGCATTTTAAAGCTTTCTAACATGCCCATTAGAGTTACTGAAAGAAACGTACCTTTTCCCTCTATAGAACATCTTCCATTGTTGGCATCCTTCACTGTGATGGGTTCCTTTAGAGGTAGTAAGGAACTATAAAGGTCTTTTTTGCTTGTAATGTTATACGATGCACCATTGTCCAACACCCATGAGTCATCCGTTTCTGAATCTTCCGTTGAAGAGCATACATCCTCTATCATAGCAAATAACTCAATATCTATTTCTACTATTTTGGCAAACTCGTTGCCCTTGCCACCTTTTGAAGAGCCATTCTTTGCTTTTCTCTTCTTGTTGCGACAGTCTTGGATTCTGTGTGCTTTCTTCTTGTAATCAAAACACTCTCCCTTGAACATCTTTTTGTTTTTCATGTTTTTGTCTCCATCTTTTGAACAGTCCACTTTGCTTCCTTTGGCATTTTTTGTGAATGCATCATCTCCTTTGCAACACAACTCATTGTCTAAAGCCACGTCTCCTCCTTTATGAGTAAGGCATTGAATTATTCAAATGTTAGTGGCTGAGGTCTGATTTGAGTATTATGAGTAGCTACCCAACCATCAAACTTAGGTGGACACATCTGAATACATTGCCAAGCTAGATCCACACTTGACTTTTGTGCACTGCTCCCACCATTTGATCTTGTAGATTCTTTATGCAAGTGATAAACACCTCTACAGTCTCCCCATCAAAAACATTTTTGCTGCTACCTAAATCTCCAAGTTTTGAATTTGTGTCTAATTAAAAGTTGCATGTTGATTTCTCAATATGTTCCATTCTTCACACACCTTGGTAGAATGCTGAATGAGAGTCAAAATAGTATCACTAGTAAATGTAACTAGAGCATAGAGTGCATCTGCATAGGAGGAATCACTCCACCAAGATTATTTAGATCATTTTTTTCCTGGGGCTCATGATCAATCCTAGGAGCGCTCCAAAAGATCAAATGAATCAAGTATAGACGTGATTTTAAAATTCCACAAGGTGTTGTAACATCAATTCTACCTTCCATAAAGGTTGGATGTCCTATCCACAACATTGGGATAATTGGCATCATTGCATCTCCTGATTATGCTCCATCTTCTCTTATTGATGAACCACCTAGATTCCAAGTTGTCTATGATGACGTACCGTTTGGCATCTTCTCTCTATTGCCATTAAAACATGCTTTTTTGCTTCTACACTACTCACTATCTCTTGATCTTTGATACTATGTAAGAAAATAACAACACATTGGAATAGACCATAAAATAGAGTTGAGAGAAAAACATAGACAAAGATAGACAGAGACTAAGAGATAGAGAAGTCAAAATGTCATCTTGCCAATATCAAGCTTAGATGTTGATTTAGACTGACTCTAGATGAAGGGATTACTAGTGCACAATGCTATGTAAAGCTCAACCTAGGCCATGCTTATATAGCATTTAAAAAGGGATTCAGTATAGATAAACATCGCCAAAAAATACAAAATAGTCGAGTAAATATACAATTAGACAATATCTCCACGACCAATATTCCTACCATCTTAGCCGTACAAGCTAGAGGGATAGTCCCCATACCTTACAACATGGAGCAAGCCCCTCTCTGCGCTCCCCCTACTAAGGTTCTATGGGGAAACCATGCGATGCCAAAGGGCCTTTATTTTCTCCTTTAATGGCAACCAAATGGCTTGGAAGTTTATGCCCTTCCTAATGTAATGGCTAGGTGCACAAATATGATCTATAATTGACAATGATAAGACATAGACCTCATCTTACTAAGAAGTTAATGTTCCACAAATGTTCAAGATCTCAAAATGGCTTATCCTCATAATGGGGCTCTTACAACTTAGAGCAGCATGATCATTTGACGTTACTTGAGTGTGGAGTATTGAGCATATCTAAGAATCCCATCATATAGTTAAATAAAAAGAATGTAGGATTTGTTTGGAATGATGCTTGTGAAAAATCCTTTCAATCATTGAGACAAAAGGCCATTCACTATTGCCTTTTGAAACTACTAGAAATGGGAAATTCTTTTTATGCTTCCATGTGGTGCAATTGGTACTGAAATAGAATGTTTTCTCTCACAAGATGGTAGGTTAGTTACATATAAATCAAGAAAATTAAGACAAAATGAACTTTATTATCTTACCCATGATCTCGAACTGCATGCTGTTGTACATGCACTTTTGCATTGGAGACATCTACCATTAGAGGTTTACTTTGGGTTAAAGATAGATCATGAGAGTCTAATATACATTTTCTAACAATCTTTGCTTAACAATAGGCAAAATTGTTGGATTGAATTATTAAGTGAGTATGTTTTCCACATTAACTATTTGGTTTCTATGGAAATTTTCTGATCCATTCGGTCAAAACCCTAGATCTAATCTCCCTTTTGTTATAGATTCTGATTTTCTCAATCAAATTCACAAAGATCTGAAAAAGGAATCTTTTTATGCACCTATCTAGAGTTTTTTGCGTGCAAACAAGGGATCGATGTATAAAGAAAAATTTCATTTACAGAGTGGATCTTTATAGTGTAACAATAAATTATGCATATCTCCTTAATACTCATTGAAAGTTCAAATACTACAAGATTCTCATGATGCACATTTTCTTCGAGATCTAGGTTATTGAAAGACTTATGTTAAAACATAATATTCTTACTCCTAGCCATCTATGAAGCCAGATATTAGAGATTAGCTTAGTGAATGTTTGAAGTTCCAACATATGAAAATCTGGGTCTAAAACAGTTCCTCTAATGCTCGAACCTTTGGATGTTTTGAATCAAAAGCGGGAGTCTATTGCTATGGACGTCATTAATAAATTTCCTTCAACTAGAAGAAATGGCCTTGATTGTTGCAAAATATTTCTAAATTTTTTTTACTACATGGAATGCCTAAAAACATACTTTCTTACACAGAAACTAGGTTCACATAAAAACTCTAGAAGACAACATTTGAATCAAATTTCACTCAACTACATATGAGTACAACTTTCCATCCACAAACTGATGGGGAAGACGAGAGGGCTAATAGGACACTTGAAGATATGTTGCATGTTTATGTCACTGAAAAGTAAGACAATTGAAGTGAGTACTTGCCCTTAGTTGCATTATCATATTATAGTGCATTTCATGCATCTTTAAAAATGACTCCATCTAAGGATATTTTTGTTTAAAATGATTGAATCCACATTCATTTTCAAAATTTTCAAGTAAAGTAGAAGAATCTAAAGAAGCAATTCAAAAGATGGATGAATAACTTGGAATAATTAAGCAGAACATTAAAGAAGCTTAGAAAAGAAAAAAGAGATTCTAGAATTTGAAGAGAAGACCACTTGAGTTTCAAATAGATAATGTGGTATTTATTAAAGGAAATGATCACCTATCGTAGTTGTTTTGGAGAGAGAATAATAGACTCTCTTCATGACGTGAACATCGTTTTAAGGTTTTGAGAAATATTGGATATCTTGCATATTTGTTGAAATTATGTGAACATTTACATATTCATTCTGTATTTCATTTTAGCTTATTTAAATGAGATGTTGCCAATGATACCTATGTTTAACAAGACAATTGTACGGTCAAGGATGATAGCTCTTTTGAGCTTTGAATTGAAATATTATTTGAATAGGAGGGAAAGATTACTTAGAAATCAACTATAGTAAAGACTGTTTTTAAATGGCACACATATCTAGTTAAAGATTTGACATGGGTGAACTTACATGGTTTTATCGCACAGTGAAGGACATGATGTAGATTCAACATTACGTAGCTCAAATATGATTTGACAAGTATTTTAATCACTTCCATTTTCCAATGATATAACATGGAGGACAATCTCAACGCATGACGTAGATATATGGAAAGCCGTTGTAGTTTTATTTATCATAAATTTCATATCCTACATGTACCATAATGTGTTATTTGGCAATCTTATTACGTATGTTTCTTAATAGAGAAATCCTCTAAATTTCATCAAGTTGCTCAACGCATGTTAACATTTCATGAATGAGTTGAGCTTGATGACATAGTATTGCATCAGAACATGAATTTCTAGCCCACATCATATATGTCTAAATAATGTTTCAACATGTAATGGTTAGAATCTATTCCGATGTTCGTGTGCAATGATATCAGCTGATTACATACAGAAAAGTGATTTATCTAATTACGTACTTTCAAATATATATGCATGGCTCATACTTGGATCGAACTACTTTTAATTCTTTCACGTCAATGTATAGTTAGGTCTCTCTAATTTAGATATGCTGTCGAAACTTTCGATTGGAGTTTATATTTTCAAAAATATTTGTGTCTGAACAGGTTCCCTGTGATTTATGAGATGTAAGCTGATGGAAATTGACATATTTCGTAAGTACTTTTGTTACTCTCATATGAGAGACAAAGAGAGATAATGAGAGACGAATGAAATCTCCATATGGTGGAAACAGTCCTCAAATCTAGTCTACGCAGATCTTAAAGTGAGGCCATAAATAGCCACATACTCAGCTGTGTTACATTTTCATTTTTCCATACCTGTGAGCATACAATTATACGCACGCAGATCTATACACACATTTGTATATATATATATATATATATATATATATATATATATATATATATATATATATATATATATATATATATATATATATATATATATATATATATGTATGTATGTATGTATGTATGTATATATATGTATGTATGTGTGTGTGTGCGCGCGCGCAAGTGTTTTGAGAGAGAGAGAGAGAGAGAGAGAGAGAGAGAGAGAGAGAGATGTTTCTGCGTGCTTGGAGATTTTAAATTTAATTTTGATTGGAGAAATCTTCAACTTAGGGCTGAAATTTGTTGTTTTTGTTTTATTTCCATCGTAGTAGAACAGAGATCAGAATCGGAGGCAAACATGAATATGGGAGCATGAGCTTCAGATGGATGTCCCGTGCTTACAACGCAAACTTAGAGTAATCATGTCATTCAAAACGAGAGACACATAGACAAGAGTTAAAAAAAAAAACTTCGAACTTCGTTTTCTCACTCCAACGCGTGTTTGAGGCTTAATCATGCTCTGTGTTTGTCAATCCAGTTGCTTTCGATACCTGTGAGCAAAGTTAGCGTAAGAACTCAGATAGAGTTCGCAATCTCAATTTTTTTGGAATTGTTGCATGTCAAGACCTACCGATTTGCATGTTTAAATTAATGCCTAAGTGAGCCAAATTTCTGATACCGCTTTGGAGAAGAGTTTGATACGCGAACAGAATGAGATCGTTAATTGCTGCTGTTAATGTGTCGCTGTGTATGTAATAAGAAACTTCATCCATGTGTTGTTGCAGTTGTAAAGAGATACGCAGCGAATGCTTTAATTGAAGTGAGTAGAAAGCATAGCGAATTTTCTGCTGCATCAGCTTGTTCGAAAGAGATTCTGAGATTAAGTCGTACTGCTTGTAGGAACTTCTTCTATTTGATGATTTACGGGCATAGTAATACTGGAATAAAATTCCGCTATGCCTTCGTCAACATTTGCAGGTAGCTTAAATGCGTATGAATTAAATGCGTAAGAATTAAAACTTGCATCCTGTTAAAAAACCTTTACTGAGCTTCATTTCCAATACGCCTTTCATCGAAAATGACAAAACAAAGATGTTATTTTTGTTTCTATTTGTATTTTTAATATTATGAGCATGAGGAAAGTTTGTTTTGAGCATGATCATGAAAGTTCTTCTAGTTGTGTCTCTACTCTGACGTAACTGAAAAGAAAACAATATACTTTTCAATCATATAACATGCAGGTCAACCTCAAAGCATGGATGACAATATGTACTCTAAATATATGGCAAGTCTCAGTAGTTTTATTTATCACAAATGTCATATCCTACATGTATCTTAATCTGTTATTTGAAAATCTTATGTGTTATTTGAAAATCTTAGTAGGTATATTTCTTAATAGCAAAATCCTCTACTTTTAATCAACTTGCTCGTATTTTAACATTTCATGAATGCGCTGAGCTCGATCACATACATCATCTATGTATAAATAATTCTTCAACATGCAATAATTAAAAACCCATCTCTATGTTCGTGTGCAATGATATCAGCTGATTACATACAGGAAAGCGATTTATAACATTACGTAATTTCATATATCTATGCATGTCTCATACTTGGATTGAATTATTTTTTCTTATTTCACGTCAATATATAAATGAGTCTCTGTAATTTAGATATGCTTTCGAAACTTTCGATTGGAGTGTACATTTATTAAAATAGGTTCCCTGTGATTTAGGAGATGTAAGCTGATAGCTCTCGCATATTGAGACGTTCAAACCCACAAAATGCATGAGCCAACACAAGGGACACCAAGAAGATTGCCAGAACGCGTTTATATTCGATTAGCAACTCGTGTTGAAGAAGGCAATGAGAGCTTGGTATGAGGAGTACTAGTACCCCTCATAGTTGCGCACAATTTGGCGCCACAGGGCATACCCCCCAAGCACTGAAAAGGGCTGGATAGAAAAACAGGTTGTGACATCCTCCCCCGGCTTGAAGAGCTTGGTGTCCTCAACAAGCGGGTTCGGGTCTTACAAAAGTTGGTGTGATTACAAAAATTTGGGAACATTACATGGGGCTTAAGTGTGGCGATAATACTTGCGAACTAATGGATGGTCGGGCCCAAAGGTGTTGGCCGGAAGCCAGTCCGAATCGACTAAGGGTCGTCCTTTAAATTTAATGAGGAACTGGGGACCATCGCGAGTGATCCGGTCCCGTAAGATAGCTTCTACCTCAAACTGGTTCTCTCCGTCGTGCAGCACCGGGATCTCGCGTCCGTACTTGGAGTCAGGTTTGAACCGCTTCAGGAGGCTGACGTGAAAGGCGTTGTGAAATTGCACGTTGTCGGGAAGCTCCAAGCTATAAGTGACTTCATTGATCCGCTTCTCCACTTTGTATGGTCAGTAGTAGCGATGGTTGAACTTCTGTGTGATGTTCTTTGGGAGAGTGATATTTCGTGCGCTGACGAGGACAAGGTCACCGACTTGAAATTCTTCGCCGGGACGTCGTTTCTTGTTTGCGTAGCGAGCCATGCGTTCTTTGCTTCTTTGCAAGCTCGACTTTGCTTCTTCTAACTTTGTCTTCCACTGATCCAAGAAAGCGCCGCAATCGGGGTCGTTTGTTGCAAGTGTGGAGTCTTGCGTGAGAGCCAAGGGCGTGATTACCTCTTTGCCGGTCGCCAACTCGAATGGGGTCATCTTCGTGCTTGAGTGGACGGAAGCATTGTAGTGAAACTCTAGAATGTCTAAGTGCTTTGCCCAATCCTTTTGGTCCATTCTAACATAGTTCCGGATGTAATCTTCGATCGTCTGGTTTGCCCATCTGTTTGTGGGTGATAAGATGAGGAGAACCTAAGTTGCATCCCCAAGATGCGGAAAAGCTCCGTCCATAGCCGACTTAGGAAACGGCCGTCCCGGTCCGACACTATGGCGAGAGGCAACCCGTGATACTTCACGATGTGTGTGAAGAAAAGCTTAGCCACGGCCTTGGCGTTGAGCGGGGGTTGGGCGGGATAAAGTGTGCTTGTTTGGTGAAGTAGTCCACCACAACGAAGATGGTGTTGAACCCCGAAGATGGTGGGAGTTCAGTGATGAAGTCCATGCTAATCATGTCCCACGGTCGGTTGGGAATCGGGAGTGGTTGCAGAAGGCCGGCGGGTTTTACCCTATCTTGACGGACTAACTGACATGTTGGGCATGTTTCTACATATTCCTGGACCTGTGCCTTCATGCGGGGCCAATAAAAGTGTTTGTGGAGCGTCTCATAGCTGCGGTTTTGACCTCCATGGCCGGCCACTTTGCAATCATGTGCCTCCCACAGTAGCTCTTTGCGTAGCTCTAAGTCGCTCGGGACATAAATTTTTCCTTTGCGATGGAGAAGGCCTTCTTGTAGTGTGTAGCGCTGCGGGGCTTGAGCCGTTTGCATTTCCTGAAGTAGTTCTTGAACTTGGGCATCCTGTGCTTGTGCTTGTTGAATTCTGCCTCTGAGATCTGAAGATACGATGGATATCGCCTGGAGCTCGGGTCTTCGACTAAGTGCATCTGGCATCACGTTCTGTTTGCCCGGCTTGTGAATGATCTCGATATCGAATTCGGCAAGAAAATCCTGCCATCTTGCTTGCTTTGGGCTTAACTTGGGTTGAGATGTAAAGTACCTTAAGGAGATGTTGTCCGTGAAGACCTTCCTGTGCTTGTCCAGAATGTAGTGCCGCCACTTGCGTAGGCAGTGGATAACGGCTAACATTTCTTGCTCATGTGTACTCCATCTGAGCTCGGGGCCGGTGAGTTTATGCGACTCGTAGGCAATGGGTTGTCCGTCTTGTACGAGGACGCCGCCGATGGCTGAGCCTGATGCATCTGTGTGAACTTCAAAAGGTTTGTCGAATTCTGGAAGTTTGAGAACCGGGGCATTGCACATAGCAACCTTCAATGCTTCGAAGGCGTCTTCTTCGTCTGCTTCCCACTTGAAGGGCTCCTTTTCTTTGACCAACTCCAAGAGCGGGGCCGCGATCTTGCTGAAACCTTGGATGAAACGACGGAGAAATTGGCAAAAGCCGATGAATTCTCGCACCTCTTTGATGGTTTTCGGGGGGGCCCACTTGAGTACTGCTTCGACTTTCTGGGGGTCAGCGTGGAGGCCCAGTTCAGAAACGATGAACCCCAAGAATTCCACCTTCTTCATGCAGAACTCGCACTTGCTTGGTTTGGCGAAGAGCCGACGTTGCCGTAGTCGTAACAAGACCGCCCGAACGTGCTCATAATGTTCTTCTAATGTTCGGCTATAGATCAGTAGGTCGTCAATGTAGATGATGAGAAAGAGGTCGAGCATGTCTCGAAAGCCATCATTCATCTCTCGACAGAAGGTAGCCGGTGCACCTGTAAGCCCGAATGGCATGACGAGCCACTCATAGCTTCCGTAGCGTGTGCGGAAGGCCGTCTTCTCGATGTGTTCTTAGGCCACCCTGATTTGATGGTACCCGGATCGGAGGTCTATGCGCGTGAAGTATCGTGCCTTGCCCAGGCGATCTAAAAGTTCCTCCATCACGGGCACGGGGTATTTGCTCTTGATTGTGCCTTTGTTGAGTGCTCGGTAGTCGATGCATAGGCGTAGGGAGCCGTCTTTCTTCTTCACAAATAGGACCGGGGCTCCATATGGGGAGCTACTTTGTCGGATGTATCCTTGCACTTCAAGTTCCTGTAATTGCCTCTTCATCTCCTGAAGGTCGGCCTCGTTACTCCTGTATGGCGCTCGCGACGGTGGTGGGTGGTCCGGGAGCGTGTCGATCCGATGCTGGACATTATGTAAAGGGGGAAGACCGGGTGGAAGGGTATCTGTGAGAACATCTGAAAATTCTTCCATTAACATCTAGAAACTTGGGTGCCCAATCTTTGAGACGTCGATCGGCCGTGGTCCCGTCTCCTCTGCGACCGGTCTGAGAATGCATAAGTGTGCGATCCCACCTTGATAGACTACTCGTCGAAATTGCTTGTGTGATAATGGTGATGGCGTGTGTGTGGAGGTTGACGTTCGAGCTTGTGCTTTCTCTTTGCTCGTATGTTTCTGCTTAGATTCCCTTGGTTCACTGTCAGAGGGTTTGTCCGTACGAGGAGCCTGGACTCGATTGCAGTCGACGACGATGGCCTGCCCAGTCTGATCGAGAAGCACTTTGTCTACCCCTTTGCCGAAAAAGGAGATCATGTGTTTATCCATAAACTCAAACCATTGGCCTAACATGACCGGGACACCGTCGGCATAACGCACATGGCTGGCCTCTCCCTGAGCAAAGACCACGGACATGCGGAGCCGTTTACTGATCTTGAGTCCAAGGCGTTGAGCACACTGCGGAGTCATGAAGTTGTGGGTTGCACCCGTGTCCAACATCACCGGCATGCGTTTGCCTGTGACTTCTCCCATAATGAACACTTGGTGTATGATGGGTAATGCAACTGAATGGCACTGAGCCTTGCCCTTTGATGTGGACGGTCCGCGGGGGGAGGAGTCGTCTGATTCGTCGCTGTGAATCTCGGTGATTTTTGGGCCGGAGGTGGATGCCTCTTCGGTCTTCGTTGCTTGCACCCTAGTGTCGGTTCGTTTCCGCCAGCATTTCTCAGTGGGGTGACTGCCTTGGCAATGCTTGCAGACCGGACGGGGGTCGCGCCGGGTTTGGTTGTTTCGGTTCGGGGACCCTGAACGGTTGTCTGTTGGGGCTGGGAGGGCTTTGAAACCTTGACCACGTTGTTGTTCGGTTGATATGCGGTATGTGGAGGTTTGCTCTTTGTTCGAGGTTGAGTCTTTGCGGGGAGCTTGGCTTCCGTCGGTTGAACGAGCCAGCCGGTTGGAGTAAGCGTCATTGAGCCGTTCTGCAATGCGGACTGCGTCCTCCCAAGTCTGGGGGTCTTGCTTCTCCACTTCTTTGCAGTAGTACGGGGAGCACCCATAAAGGAAGCCGTGTAAGCGATCAATTTCAGCCATGTCGTTGAGGCGAAGCATGAGCCTGCGGTATTGTGATACATAAGGCCCGATGAACTTGTCTTGACGGAGGTTGCGCCATTCGTCACGTGCTTGGAACGCTTCGTTGCGAGGTACAAAGTAGTCGACGATGGCCGCCGTAAAATGATCCCATGAGGGCCAGGCTTGCTTCTTGTGTTCCACCATGTACCATGCTGAGGCTTCGTCTTGTAAGAATTGGCCGGCGATGCGCGTCCAATGGTTGCGGCCAACCCGGAGCATCTGGAGGTAGCTTTCCATACCTTCGATCCATCGGTTGATGGCAATGGAGCTTCGACCGCCTCGGTACTTGTTGAGGGGGTTCGGTTTGAAGAAGCCGAAGGAGTCGCGATCGTCGATGTCCACCAGTTGCATTTGGGTGATCGGAGTTGGATTTAAAGGAGTTGGTGGTTGTTGGGATGTATGGGTCGGAGTGGGTTGGGGAGCTGGTTGGGTGCTTGACTGCGGTTGTGGTTGGGGTTGAGATTGGTCCTTGGCTAAGAGATGGGATTCTACTAGGGTAGTTAATCTAGAGAGGGTGTCTTCGAGTCTATCTATGCGATCGTGGACGGGGTCAGGATGTGGTGGAGCTTGGTCGGATTCGGGTTGGGTGTGGATGTCGGCGTTGAGTTCGGCCTCCTGGAGCCGTTCATGTAGCTCGGCGTTCACCAAGAGAAGGCGGTTGAGTTCCTCGTCTAAGGCAGCCCGTTGGGCCTTGTGACGGCGGCGCCGTTCAGTCACGTTCTTGGCGCGTTCCGTCCCCGAAGTTAGACCGGCCGTGCCAACGTCGTGTTCCCTGGCCATGGTGGCGTGTAGCCAACCGGCGGCAACTCGGAAGGAAGAGGGAGCCTAGGAGGAGGGAGTCTAGGGCACGCGGGCACCTAGCAGCGAGGGAGAGGTTCATTGGTTAAACGGGGTTCGGAGTTGCGTGACGGGTACGGCGGGGACCGACGGCGGATAGCGCGAGGACGGCAGCGGCTAGCGCGGTGCCAACGGTAGATAGCGCGGGGACGGTGGGAGGGCAAGGGGTTGCCTTGCTTGGAGGGGGGGGGGCAAGGGGGTGCCTTGCTTGAAAGGGGGGGGGGGCAAGGGGTTGCCTTGCTTGAAAGGGGGGGGGGGGGGGGGGGGGGGGGGGGGGGGGCGGGGGGCAAGGGGGTGCCTTGCTTGAGGGAGGGAGGGAGGGCAAAATACCTCTTGCGACGTCAAAAGAACTTCCCACGGATGGGCCCGGGACGTTAGATGGCGCTGCCAGCACTGGTGTGACAGTCCGCCCGTCCAGAGGCTTCCCCTAGGGTCGTTGCTCTGATACCACTTGAGACGTTCAAACCCACAAAATGCATGAGCCAACACAAGGGACACCAAGAAGATTGCCAGAACACGTTTATATTCGATTAGCAACTCGTGTTGAAGAAGGCAATGAGAGCTTGGTATGAGGAGTACTAGTACCCCTCATAGTTGCGCACAATTTTGCGCCACAGAGCATACCCCCCAAGCACTGAAAAGGGCTGGATAGAAAAACAGGTTGTGACACATATTTCATAGTTTTAATTCTTATTCTCATAAAAGTGACAAATCAATTTTCCATATGATGAAAGCAGTCCTCTAATCTAGATTATGCTGTTCTTAAACTGAGGCCGTTAATAGCCACCATCCTCATCTATGTTACATTTTGTTTTTTTCATAACTGTGATCATACCATTATACGTACGCAGATGTATATATGTGTGTGTGTGTGTGTTTTGATAGAGAGACAGAGATGTTTGTGCGTGTTTGGAGATTCTAAACCCAATTTGGACGGAGGAAATCATCAATTTAGGGCTGAAAATGATTGTTTTTGTTTTATATCCATAGAAGTAGATCAGACATGAAAATTCAGATGGATGTCGCATGCTTAAACGAGTAGAATTTCAAATTTACAACGCAGCTTGGATCGTTTCCAGTCCATGTTCTGCTTGTCTGTGCTTTCTTTCCCTTTATATGCATAATTTATATGCTAACAAAAAGGATTTTTAAGCCACATACAAAGAAATTTTAGAAGTAACCCTCTGCAATGCTATAAGGAGTGAAGTAACGTGAATCATTACTAGTTATCTTCTTGAGAACTATCTTCCGAGTATTTTTCAGCGTTGAAATAAATTAAAAGTTGTAACAGTGTTCCATCATTTTAAGTTCATTCTCGCGTAATTATTTCTAATGAAGGTAAAGGTTTTTATTTTCTTTGTAACTAAAACATCACTAACGTACTGTTTGTAAAAAATTGCTTTGAATGTAGTAAAATAAAGGAAAAGCATGTATGAACGACCTTGGACATATTAAAATAGGAAAATAACAAAACAAGTCGGATAAAAACTTTCTGGATATTTCTTAAGAAATTGCGAGTCTTTAGAGTCAATAGAGAATCCATTTTAATAGTATGAGTCTTCAATCTCATCATCTAAAACACAAAGGCTCCTTGGTCCTTAAACGCTTGTTTCGAACTTATCGAAACCATTTGTACGTTACATATTTCTGGTAGTCCAACTCAAATGCAGAAATTTACGAACCCATTGAGTTTGTATTATTCAATCTACGTTCTTTGTTTTATTAGCAGCGTTTTAGTGCATGCTTAAGTTAGTCCATTCCTACATTGCGCTTTTGTTTTCTATATTTTTCACTAGAGAGTCAAATAGTGAAGGAACTAGCTACTACTTCTATGAAGCAAATAAATACTAAGTTACCCCTCATTAAGGAATATTTTGTTCTTGCGATAGGGGCCGAATTACAGTACTTTTCAAAACTTTGACAAACTCATCGTTTTCTCCATCCAGGCTGTGAAAATTTCTTTTATTTTTTCTTAAGAAAACAATAACCCAATCCATCTTTACCTACATTGTTCATCTATCAAGTTCAGAACTTTTTGTTAAACCTCGAGTCTCTTTACCCTTGGCATGGTTTCCATAAACTCCTATCCATTGTATGAAATTAAGCAAGTGGTGCCCGAAATCTATGTTAAATCATCTTGAGGAAGTCATAATTCTATATGTTTTAAATTTCAATAGAAAGTGTAGTTCTTTTTTTCATGAAAATGTGCTCTCTATAATGCTTCTACTATAGGGATTTTCACAATACTTTGGTACGTATATCATTTTTTCTCCCACCAAATCCGAAAAATCTAATTGAAGATTCCATTAATTTATCATATCTTAATATCGTTGGCTTCTAAATGTTTTTCAGTCTAGGCTGGAGCTCGAATCTCCTTTATTCGCCTCTATCTGAAGTCAAAGTATCCTTCAGAAAAGGCTCATAACTTGTATTTTGAATCCTTCTAACTTTAGTGGCATTCCGAAGAACGCCATGCTATAGAATCTCTTGATCTAATAGAAGATATCCAAATATCCCATAGTTTATGCAGTATAGAAGGAGGAGAGTATATTCAGGGATTATCATCGAACCATGGAGCCTTGCTACAAATTCATGGCCTAATGGATGACCCAAGTATGGAAAAACCTCAAATTAGGGCGTCGAACCCCCCTCAAGTAGTGGAACTCCTTCAAATCGTAATAGTTGAAGAAATGCTGGTATTTCAGGTAGAGGCAATTCACAATTTTCTTTTAATGATGCCAAATCCAATGTTTTACTTCAGTTACAAGCAATCTCAATTATTTCAGTTCTGTTCTGTTTTTTTTTTTTTTTTGGCGTAAGTGGTGCCATATCCGCTTTTTTAATTTCAAGTTTTCATGTTTTTCAACCATGTTAGAGTCCCCTAAAAGAATTCGAGGGAACCGTAGGGCCTGGGAAAGGACCAATTCCTTCATTTCCTTTATAACAAAGCAAAAATCTATGTTGAGCTAATAGAGAGTCATTGTATATGAATAATTCGCAATTACCAACCCGTTTGTTTTCCATGGAGAATACGCATCGCGTTTCCGATATATACCTTCACTTTGTGCTAAAAGATGAAAGTTGGGCTTACACGCTTTTATTTTGGCCAACGATTGATAATGAACGTTTAAGTTAAAAGCAGAAAACCTGAAAACGTCTAACAATAAAACGCTTGCCATGGAGTCCCCTTAACGGTAAGATATGGAGTCAGGACCCCTCATTTTTGAGGAAAAAAGACGAACATAAGAAGAAAAACAACAAGGTCCTTCCTCGCAAAGAGGGTAACCCTTGTTTCCAAAGCTGATCCATTGGCCAATTTCTTGTTTCCAAAGGTGTTTCCACTATTTGAAACCCTTGTTCCAGAGCCTCCTCGCAATTTGGAGGTTCCAAGAAGCCTGCCCCTAATGCCATTGATCATGAACCAGATAAAGTCATTTTCTCTATTTCTGGCCACCTATTTCCAATCTTTTTTTATTACAAATCTTTGGAAGATTTGGAGGAAGAGGTATGCGATCAACTTTGGTCACACGCCTTAAGAATGGCCGATCAAGAAGTCTCTATTCCTCTTTGGAAAAAGAATCTCCAATTACAAGAGCTCCCCTCCGTTTAGCTCCCCTCCGTTTAGACATCACTTCGACACACGTATTTGGGTTCCATATTGATGGAGTGATTGAAAAAAACCATCATAAATGTACCCTCATTTCAAACGTCAGCCTATGAGAGACTGAATTTTATTGAAGACTCTATTTGAGTATTAATATAAATTTTGCAGATTGATCCATAGGAGATACTATAAATCTCTCTATATATATACCCAAATGTACCTAACACGACACTTGGAAATTCTCAAAGACCCTCAAAGAATCCATCTATTTGTTTTCAAAGACCCTCAATGGGTACCTTTGTAAAGAGAATTGACATTATTTGATTACGAATGGGATATGTACAAACGAAACTACGTAATGAGGCACGAAGTTATCAGATCCCATTTCTCTTTTTCAGCCTCGTCCATAGGAATTAAAAACACCTATAGGTATATTTCCAGATATTAGGGATACATTCCCCTAAAGTCCCTAGTTTTCTCTTCAGCAAAGAAGGATTTCAATCATAAAACTTTCTAAGATGGTCTTTCACACCATGTACCACAATTTTGTCTTTGTTGTGGGAACCACAATGAACAATTGCTTCAACAAGAACGCATTAGCCAACAAGAACCTGATCATAGATACTATTTTATTCTATTTCTTTGTCAATGTAGTACCATGGTAATCAGCTTTAGAATCGTTGCCACTTGATATTATTTTCATGCAAGCCTTTCCAAACTCTAAACACACAAGCAAAGAGGTTGAGAAATACATCCAGGCGGAAGAAAGAAACCATATTTCACCGAAGAAATAAAACACAATATCAAGCTAAGTCCGAAAATTGATCAACGTTTGAGCATAGACTGATGGTTAACACCTATTAGGCTAAGGTTAGAGGGTGGTTGCGTTTTTTTAGGAGGGTGAAGATCCACAGACACACTATTTGTGATTTAGTAATAACTCAAGATTTAGAACTCCAATGATATATTACTTTGTACGAATACTCACAGAAGGCCTAGCTTCGTATGCCTATCATTATGTTAGATAATTAGAACATATACACGATACAATGACTCACACAAGATGCGTGGCTTGAAGTTATGCATTCTGCAAGTAAAGAAAGAACAATGTAGCAATGAAAATGTGCTGTAAGTGTATTGTTAATTGAGATATGATACGATGAGACGGTATACAAATTCACAAGCTATTGGTTAGTGTATTGTTAATTGAGATATGATACGATGAGATGGTATACAAATTCACAAGCTATTGGTTAGATCTACCTACAAGCTATTCATATTTTTATGAACTAATTTTGACTTGAATTAAAATATGATTGTTGCCCTTGGTTCTCAATATGGACATGATAATCTCTCTAAATACCTTTTTCATTTTTTACCAAGTTAACTTCGCACATTAACATTATAATTCATTCAATTTATACGAACATACGTATACGATTGTGCCTCAAATTGCATGTGAAGTCCTAATGTATACAGACAAACACTTAGGATTGCTCCATGCATCAAAACACCCACTTGAGCCCAAGATGCTTGCGCCTTGACTCCATTGATATTTTGTGAAGTCCAATCATAGCTTTGAATCTTAACTTCACTCCATGAAATGATTTGGTCATCATGTTTGCACATTCTCGTTGAGTAAATACATATGAGAGTTCATCTCTTTGCTTTTGATTTTCCCTAACAGAATGATAATGGACCTCAACGTTTTTGGTCTTATAATGATAAATCGGATTATCTACAAGTTGTAAGGAGTTTATGTTGTCCCCAAAACTATGATTAGAAACATTCACACACAATTCCTACTATAATGTCTTAATCCACATGGCTTCTTGATTTGCATTCCCCAAACCTTTATTATTAGCTTCCGTAGAGTAAACATCAATAGTGGGTTTTTTCCTGGATGCCCTTGATATGAGCTTTGTACCTTCAAATGTAAGGTAGCGTCAAGTGTTGCTTCTCTCATCTTTTGTTCCTGTCCAATCCACATCACAGAATAGATTTATATCTACACGAAAGGTACATGGATAAAACAAAACTTTATTTATGGTACCCTTTAGATACTAGAGAATCCTTTTAGCTACTTCCATGCGTGGACTTCTAGGAGTATAGATGAATTGGCTCAAAAATCCTACACGATAGAAAGTGTCTACCCTAGTGAGTGTTGCATAATTTAAAGTACTCAAAATTGATAGCTTGTCACACCTTCAATTATCTCAACTTCACGAGAATTTATCTTTCAATTTACCGCCATAGGTGTACCTGCAACCATATCAGTCCATTTTGAGGTTTCCGACCATGTCCATTCTTTTCTAGTGAGTTGCATACCCTTCTCTAAGTACACCACTTCCAATCCAAGAAAGTTAGTGAGCTTCCCTAGGTACCTCATCTCAAGTTCATCTTTCATCATCTGTAGCTTTATCTTCCCAATAGCTTCAACATTATTATTTGAGAGTATGATATTACCTACACATACACAAAGGTATATGACTTCTCCACGTGTCCTCTTGATACATACTAAAGGATCTTCTTTGCTAACAATGAAATCCATATCCTATAGATAGGTCAAAAGGCTATGATTCCAAGCACTTGGAGCTTTCTTTCCTCCATATAAGGCCTTCCTTGACCTACATAAATGTTCAAAAAAAATATGAACCTTCAAATCGGCTAGATTGATCTATATATACCTCTTCAAATATCCAACCATTTAGAAATGTGTTCTTTACATTGATGTGATAGATCTTCCATCTCTTAGTCACTCAAATGTTCATAATTACTCTGATTGTTGGCATCTTTGCCATAGGAGAAAATGTATCCTCATAGTAACTACCTTGATTCTAAGGATACCCTTTACCCACAAGACCATATTTGTACCTCGTAATGGTTCCATCAGAATTCTCGTCCAATTTGTATATACATCTAGATTCAATTATCTTCATCCTTAGAGTCTTGAGTATGAACTCCCATGTGTGGTTCTCATGCAAGGCTTCAATCTCTTATTCCATAACATTTATCCACTCTAGATTCTTTTTAGCCTCCTCATAAGATGAGGACTCTTTAGAGTTTAAGTCTTGTGCTAAATAGATAGAATGCTTAGTCACTACTAATGTATCATATCCATACCTTTCAGGGTTCCTCTTCTCTTGTCTAGATCAGCTCATGTTTTTTTAAGAGGATTTTCCAACATCAATCAATTCTTGTATCTTCTGCTTGCCTTTGGCGTTCCTCGAGTTATTCTCCTTCCTAGGATTTTCAAATAATCTTGAGAATTATTTGATTCTTGAAGTGTTTGTGTACTATTGCTTGAGAGTTTTGGAGAGTCTTCTTATAGGTGATATGGTAACATGATTTTCCTTCAATCATCTTCAAACCATGACTTCTTCTTATCAAAGACAACATTTTGACAAACTATAAAGCCTCTATGGCTACGGTTATCTATCCTATCACTTTTTTATTAATTTTGTATCCCACAAAGATATTTTTCTCTTTCTTAGATTCTAATTCACCTTGATTGGAGATGTTATTCGTGCATATCCAATGCACCCAAATATCCTCCAATGGTCCAATCTTGGGTTTGCATTCAAAATTGATCGAGTAGTCTACAGGCCGTTCATTACATGTGCTCTAGGCTTGCTTGAGACCATAAAGTTCATTACATAACCTGTAAACATATTCACTTCTGATTTTATTCTCAAACCCTAAATTTTGGTGCATGGATACTCCCTCCTATAGCTTTTCATCTAGAAAGGACATGAAAAGACCTCTTGAACTTATGGAAAAAAAGATATTCCGTGACCATGTAATATGTTTCACGGCGAAATTATCCTAACAATGACAATATTACGATACCTATTGTTTTCTCATGTTCTTAGTTACCCCAATCCACACCAATCTGCTGCACCATCTTCGGTCTACAGGGAACAAGTGGGAGAACAAACTTCGACAACCTTTCCCGTAGAATCTATGAGGGTCTAGATTACATGCTGTGCTTCATTTCCAATATGCCTTTCATCAGAAATGACAAAAAAAATAATTTTCTTTATGTTAATATTTTTAATATTATGATCATGAAAAAATTTTGTTTTGAACATGACCACCAAAATCTTTCTCGTTGCGTCTCTTCAGTAACGTGACTCAAAAGAAACTAAGAACTTAAGTAAGCGCATGATTAAACACAATTAGGTACGTTGTCGTATGTATGTGTACGAACCTCACTTTGAATTGAAATCTTTCACGATCGTTCTGTATACATTTTGTAGATAATGTTTAGAATGCGTTCCTAGGTTAATTTCTACGTGTAGACAGATTTGGGATGACAGTTTTTTCACAGTCTCTCTCTAAACCTTTATGCATCATGTTTTATAATTAAAAATCAATTATAAAAATGAGTACGCCTCTTGAATTTATAAATAAAAGATATTAGATGTCCATATCATATGTCTCAAGGATTGTTTTATTGATAATGAAAATCTTACAAAACCTATTATTCTCCCAGGTTATGCGTTTCCATTATTTTTCTATCTACAAGGAAGGAAGAAATGTTTTGGAATCGTAGAATATATCGTGTTATAGTTTGCATGCATTTACTCATGTTCAATAGCCCTTTCATAAAACATGACAAAACAGTTATGGAGCGTCCTTGGTCCTTCTTTGGGGCTCCAAGAACAAATTCAATTGGAAGCAAACCCTCATTGGTGAAGCCATTGGTTGCTCTGGGGCATTTTGGAATGTGATTACTGGAGAGATCCTTTGGAAGATTTAGCGAGAAAGATGTGCTCAAAACTTTGGCAATACCCCCAAGGAGTGTTCGATCGAGAATTCCCTTTTCCTTCTAGGCAGACGAATTGCTAACTGCAAGAAACCCTCCCCCCCCCCCCCCCCCCCCCCCCCCCGCCCCTTCAGACATCACAAAGAGCTACAGTATGTCAACAATAAGATTAAAATCAAGTGGGCTCCACATGATGGGGATGCCAAGTTTATCAACCTCCTCTATAACTCTATGTAAGACTTGCAAGGCCTACCACGAAGGCTATGGCAGATCATCGGAATGAAAATTAGTCATCGGAAATATATCAGTTGGAAGCCAACTCTAGTGGGAGAAGCGAGTGCTCGCTCGGAGACTCTCTGAACGCTCGAAACTCTGGTCGATTGAACCCCATCTTTTTTAGGATTCATCAAGTCTTCCTTTTGATCAAGCACACGCTTTACCCATGTGGGCCCCGCATGAGGGTGATGAGTGACCCATTAACCTTTTTCTTGTAAAGCCATCTAAACTTTGTAAAAGCTTCCCCTGCTGTGTGGGATTCGGGGGATTCCGTGGGCACTAGTCCCTTCTTTTGTATTTTTCCTTTATTTAAAATAGAGTTCCGGAGAGTAGGATAAGGTCGAACTTCATTTATTTAAAAAAACAACATGAAAAAAACAGACTTATTAGTTCTGTTTACTTTTATTTTCTTAATAATATGAATAGATACTTTTTCTGCACCGTGTTTCTAATTGTATCTCCAATTTGACGCCGAGAAAAAGTAAATTAAGAACTTATATAAATGGATATTTGTCGTTTGTGTGTGAATTTGAGGTTGGGATCGTACGGAGCATAGTACAATTTGTTTTACCAACTTGCTTTAGAAAAAAAATTCAAAAAAAAATTCAAAGTTTCCATGTATAAATACAAAAAATATTAATGCATGAACAATGCAATAACTAAAAAAATCTATTTAGAATGCATGTACGCGTCTTGAAACTGGGTTGCTTTGATTTGTTGTCTCTCTGAAGGACACTGATGTAGCTTCGACATTACGTAGTTCAAATATATTTTGAAAAGTATTATAGTCAGTTCTATTTTTCAATGATATAACATACAGGAGCACCTCAAAGTATGGTCGACAATATGTAGTGTGAATATATTGCGAGTCTCTGTAGTATTATTTATCACAAATGTCATATCCCACATGTATCTGAATGTGCTATTTTACAATCTTGGTATGTATGTTTCTTAATAGCAAAATCCTCTTACTTTCATCAAGTTGCTCAACGCATGTTAACATATCCTGAATGCATGGAGTTCGATAAGATACTATTGCAACAGAACAATGAATGTCTAGCCCACATCATCTTTTTATAAATAATTTTCCAACATGCAATAATTAAAACCCATATCTATGTTCGTGTGCAATTATATCAGCTGATTACATACAGGAAATCGATTTATAACATTACGTAATTTCATACGTATATGCATATCTCATACTTGGATTGAATTAATTCTATTTCTTTCACGTTAATGTGTAGCTGAGTCTTTGTACTTTAGGTATGCTTTTCAAACTTTCGATTGGAGTGTACATTTTCTAAACTATTTGTGTTTTAATAGGTTCCTGTGATTTATGAGATGTACGCTGATAGGAACTCCCATACTTCATAAGTTTTTTTCTTAATCTCATATGAGTTAAAAATATAGATAATGGGAGATAAACCGATTTTCCATATGGTGAAAACAGTCCCTGAATCTAGTTTACGCAGATCTTAAAGTCAGGCCCTAAATAGCCGGTGAGTTTACAATTATATGTACACAGATGCGCGCGCGCACACACACACACCCCACACGCGCACACACACACACACATATATATATATATATATATATATATATATATATATATATATATATATATATATATATATATATATATATATATATATATATATATATATTATATTACTGCATTCTGCTTTCTCTCCCTCTCTCTCTCCGCCCACCCGCATGCTCTCTCTCTCTCTCTTGTGGCACCCGTTTGCTCCGTGCTTTTGGATGTATGGTTGTCACGCTGCAGATGGTGAAAGCATGCACAAATATTGTAGTACTTTGCTGTTGGAGTTCGACTTGCTCTATGACAGAGAGAGGATGAGTTTGTCATCCACAACTAAAGAGAGAAGATTGAGATGGGCTGGCGGCAATCCTTCCATCACTCACGATCCCTCAAATGATTTCTATGCGGTCTTTTCCGCCATCTGGTTATGTGCTCTTCAAAGCTTAATGGGAAACAACACGAAATAGAGCAGTGTTTGCAAAAAAAAAAAATCCAGACAGAGAAATGTATAGTATGATGTTGATGGACATCTCTCTCTCTTTCTCTCTCTCTCTCTCTCTCTCTCTCTCTCTCTCTCTCTCTCTCTCTCTCTCTCTCTCTCTCTCTCTCTCTCTCGCCATTCACTCCTCCCCTCACCTCTCCTCACCTCACCTCACCTCCCCTTCTCACCTCACCTCACCTCACCTCACCTCTCCTCCTCACCTCACATCACCTCACCTCACCTCACCTCCCCTCCTCACCTCACCTCCCCTCACCTCACCTCACCTCACCTCCCCTCCTCACTTCACCTCACCTCACCTCACCACACCTCAACTCCCCACAACCTCCCGTAGCTCACCTCACCTCACCTCACCTCACCTTACCACACCTCAACTCCCACAACCTCCTACAGCCCACCTCCTATTCCCACCCACAACCTCCCACACCCCCCCCCACAACCTCCCACAACTCTCCACAACCTCCCGCAGCCCACCTCACCTCACCTCACCTCCTCACCTCACCTCACCTCACCTCACTACACCTCAAGTCCCCACAACCTCCCGCAGCCCACCTCTTATTCCCACCCACAACCTCCCGCAGCCCACCTCTTATTCCCACCCACAACCTCCCACACCCCCCCACAATCTCCCACAACTCCCCACAACCTCCCGCAGCACCTCCTATTCCCACCCACAACCTCCCACACCCCGCCACAATCTCCCACAACCTCCCGCAGCCAACCTGCTATTCCCACCCACAACCTCCCACACCCCAAAAGCTTCCTCAATCCATGGCGGATTCGGCCTCGACTCTCCAATCATTGCTTATGAAAAAATAATTTTCGCAATGTTGCCACTGCCTTTGGTAGGAATCAAACCCGGGTCTACAAATTGGGAGGCACATGGGCTATCCAAGGTGCACGTCTAATTTTCTTATATGGCATATAAGAGAAGTTAAAATAGACAAAAATCTCACCAATTTTGGATGGATATTTTGAGGATCATTTTTCAACCAAACACTATAGCGTTATATATTGTTGGAAAGCTCGAGACGAGTACTTTCCAGTGGTGCAATAATAGTTTTTATAATCTTGGATCAATTTTTTACCAAAAATGACTTCTCCCACCCCTCCCCCCACAACCTCCTCAACCTCCCCCTATTCCCACCCACAACCTCCCACACCCCCTAAACCCCCCACAACCTCCCACACTCCCCACAACCTCCACAACCTCCCCCTATTCCCACCCACAACCTCCCACACCCCTCACAACTTCCCACCAGTCCACCCACACCACCCACCATCCCTCTTACTCAATATGTAAGGGTCAAAAGCTAGTACAAAAATTATGTGAAGGATGTGCTTCTCAAGGTCATTCAAAGATCATGGGTAGCACAAAATGAGGGATCTCAGCTTGCATGCAAAAGTGACAATAAAAGTGTAAGAGGTGAAAGTGAAAGTGCACAACCACATCTCTGATCCCCACAACATCGCACTAGTAAGAATCATCAAGTCTGATGGTGCAAGAGACTCTATTGCATAATTAGAGAATCATTCTCTGTATGGTGTCAACTCAAAAGAAGCGCTAGAATCTAGCAGCCACATGAGGGAAAGGGAATCAAACATAAGAGCCTCAGTTGGCATAGTGCTATAGAGTGTCAACACATCATCATCATCAGAAATAACATTATTTTCTTCAATTTTCACAGTCAAAGTAGATGGTGCAGGTAATTGTTGAAGATGCCCATCAACATTCTGTTTTTTACCTTTAACATTCTTTAACGCATAAAAATCTTTCTTCATGTGTCCTTCCTTATGACAATAATAGCATTGGATATCCCTCTTCCTTGATTTTCTTCTACTCTTATTCCACTTACCATTCTTTTCCTTGTTCTTGCTCTTGCCTCGTTGTTGATTCTTACTTTGGTAAGAATCACGATCATTATATGCATCTCCACTCAGAGTGCCAACCATTGATTCTCTACAAATATGCTCACTCAAGAGTGCTCCACATACGTCATCATAGACCAATTTACCACCAGGTGCACTATTGCTAACAACCATGCAAAACGTATCCCATGATGATGGCAAGGTGCATCACATGAAGACTAGTTTCATTTCATTATCCATATCCATTTTCAGAGGTTGTAACTGCAAGAATATAGCATCAAACTCATTGAGATGAGCAGGGACACTACTAGTGTCCTTTATTTGAAGGTCATATAAGTTTCTCATCAGATACACTTTATTTGATGTCGTCTCTTTTTCATATGTAGTGCATAACTTCTTCTAAAGATCCTCTACACTTTTAGAGTCTAATACTCCAAAGTAAACATTATTTTCTAGGTGTAATTGAATGGTAAACCTAGCCATTTCATCTAACACATCCCAATCATCTTCATCCATGTTAACAGGCTTCTTTGAGATTCCTTTACTGGCTTCCATTGCCTCCTCTGAAACAGCACATCTTTAATCTAATTCTTCCATGGAGAAAAGTTTCTGCCATCAAATTTTCAAATCTCAAAATGGTCTTTGCCCTCCAAGTTATAGCTCCTCCTCCAAGTGGTGGGCAATAGACCCTGATCCACCAGATTTTCTAAGAGCTCTGATGCCATGATGATAGAGAAGTAAATAGAATGATATTGGAGCTAGAAGAGTCCAAACACCACTAAGGCTCAAAGAAGGATGACCAAGTGTCATATTTTGGAAGATAAGTTAGTATTATTCCCAACAAAATGAATTAGTGAAAAATAATGACCAACCAAAAGGATTATGTGAGAATAAATGTGCACACACCAATACATGTATCAAGGAGTAAATCGACCACTGTATAGATGACAACACAAAAAATTTGGAAAATTTTTTCCAAAGTATCCTCTAAAAAATGAGCATATGACTAGTGTTGAAATCTCATAAGACTTCAAGTACTCTATGTGCATAGTGAATCATTCACTCCACTGCATATAATCAGTTATCCAAAAGAAGCCAAGTAGGTTTATCGAGCACCTGTGAATAACTATCATACATCTCCTATGGGGAGGTTGGATAAGTCTTCCACCTGCATCACCAAAGAGACCCTGACATCTGGGTGTCTCCCAATTAAGAGAACCTCATCACATCCCTCTTTATCAAGTGTAAAACACTTTACGCAAAAATGTAACCGCTATGTCAATGACAATGTGGATGTACATAACAGGTATCCACAAAATCGTACATTGTGTGTATGTGCTCAATATATGTAGTAAAATGGCACTAAAATGTTGAATTCACTACCCAAACAATGGTCAAAAACACTTGCAAGTGTCTGTTAACTTTGTTCTGTAGGCTCAAAGACCTCCATAGACTTGCAGTGGCTGCTCGCACTACAACCAAAACCTTTCTAGAAACCTATAGGTTAACTAGTGTGGATGAAACACAACCCCAAAAGGTGAACATTCATTGTTTAAAAAGTACCGAGGAAACTCTTCTTGATTTTATTGGACCTCCATGAAGAGAACAATGCATGAAAGTACTCCAAAATGGCTCCAAAAATCACCCCAAAAATGCTTCAAAAATAGGCTTTGAAAGCAAAGAATGAAGCTTTGAGGGCCCAAAACTTGAAGGTAATGTGAACCTTAGTCTTTCCCCTTCTTCAAGCACCTCAAGAGTGTAGATTAGTGGTAAGAGATTGCCATGATTAAGCGAACTCTAGGGGAATATTATTGGGATGGTTGACCTCCTAGGAAGTACCATGAACCTTCATCTTCCTTGATCATTGAGGTCCTCCCTTGTCCGTGGCCAATGGGATCAATGGGGACTTTAGTGACTCAGTTGACAAGGTATGATAGGGTCTATGCCTTGGTTGCCACTGGTGGGTGAATGCTCGCCTTGCTCGCATAAGAGGAAAACAGATTTTGCATGAAAGTGCTATGATACGAGTGAAGTATTTAGGGCAATGCACCGTAGTGTTCTCTCCTTCTTGAGAGCTCCACGATGATATCCTCATAGTAGAAAACTAAGATCCTAGCACTCCACATGGTACTTCTCAGAGAGGCTACATAATACACAGACAAACATAGTACATAGGGAGCACGAATACAGACTTATTAGGTCTCACAAATGCGATTGAACTTACAATCTATGGTAGACCAAGCCACTATATGTTTTACAAAAGAACATATAAAAAAGTGTTTGGTGGCCACTTGGCCTTTCACATGGATATTAACAGTAATGCTATCAACACATGTCTCAAAAACATCAACACTCTTTCATATAAATAGATAAGGAGTATACAGTGATTGGAAATCAATTGTTCAAAAGTACGGAATGTAATTTCCTTTGCATTCGTATCCAAGAATTAGAATACTTGTCATCTTTATAAGGTTCACACTTTCGTGTGCAAGGAGGATATTTTTCCCTTGAAATAAGAATGCACAGGTTGATGTTTGCTAGTTTATGTGGCAAACCATGTGCATGTAGAAGAAAATCTAAATTAAGTGATGTGGCCATAGGGCTAAGTATTTATTAAGAATAGAAAGGCTCACAAGCGGAATATGAGGCTTTCGAACCATGGTGATTACATTTTCTTATATATGTGGCGAAAGAATCTTAATAGTTTATTTATCTTTGCATGAATAGTTGAAACCCTGCAATAAATTGATGAGAAGATTCTAAAAAATATTAGAAGAACCTTGTTATGTTGCTTTCCTAAAGCTTGCTTTCATTAGGCTAGACCTACAATTGTAAAATGGGTTAACATGATAGGCAATACAATTATCGAGATGAAAAATGAATAATATGGAACCTTATGTTCTCAAACACATTGTTTTATGATTGGCCATAAAAAATTTGAAGAAATACAAAACACGCCATGGACACACGTTATTACACACATTACCTTTTGTGTTCTAGGTGAACATTCACACCTACAAACTCTTTAGTTGTATGTGAACCATTTTTTAAGCCCATGTGGCACTACACACCAAAGAAGATAGCCCCAACCTTCTCCACGAGTACCCAATCCTATGCTTTATGTAGAATGAGAGGGTCTAAAGTTGCACCTTGGATGATATCCTATAAAAACATAGTACATGCTAAATGAAGAACAAAGAGATGTTTTGATTCTCATACCACTATTTCTCAAGAAGATGTTGATATAGTGCAAGGTCATATAGATGCATCAACAAGTATCACTTCAAAAATATTTAGGAAAAAAACAAAAGAAAGAGAGAGACACAATTGTCCATCCTTATAGACTACTCTAAGGAAACTCAAGAAGAATTAGGCATAGTTGGTGCCATGTCCATGACAAGGAGACTGGTACAACACTTTTACAAAAATACAGATTTTGGTTCAATGACATGTGAAAGAGCCTACCATGCTTCACATCTTTGGTTTTCTTCTTGAAGCTTTGACATTGATCTTCAACAAAATCTCCATTTTGGGTGAACCTAACTTGCAAGCCTTTCTTAACTATTTGACCTACACATTTTGGGATTTTTTGTACTAATAGTAACATAGAGTACCTTGCTCAAAATGTTTTTCCTAGCATTGGAAGCCTTGAAATTAACAATGTTTTCCACACTATGATTTGTTTAATCCCCTTTTTTAATTTCATGTCTATGCTTTGGAATTTTCAAATTAGATAAGAGAGCCATGTTGTCTACAAGATGATTTGAACATCTTGAATCTATGTAGAATAAATGATCATCTTCTTTACCTTCCTTGTGACTTTGATTCATTAGAAGAAATGATTCTTCATGTTTTTTATCTTTAGAATATATTTGGTAATCCCTTTTGTTATGGGCTCTATTGTTATTTTTGAGGTTGTGTCCACGTTTGCATCTATTTCTTCCATATCCACCTCTTCCACTTTTTTTCTCCATCTTTCCTTGAATTAGAAATTCTAAGTGGTTATGTTGGTCTTATCACATATGGCACAAGATTGATCATTCTGGCTTTTGTTTTTTTCATGCTTTGGTTCTTTCTTCTTCCCTTTCCACTTGCTTTTGCTTGCAAAGTTGATTTGGGTAGTTTCCTCTTCATCCTCTTCCTTCTTTCTACCATTCTTCTTCTTATCTCTCTTATCTACACATAGAGCACTTGAAGAATTACCTTGATAAGAGTTACATTCATATTATTTTTGGCCTTTTGGTTGAAGAATTTTCCAAGTAATATGCTAAAAATTGGGGTTTGTACATCCATGATGATATCATAAGCCATGGTGAAGGATTTCCATTTCTTATCACTTCTAATTCCATTTAGAATCTACCTCATGATGGCCTCTTCTCCAATCAGCTCTCCAATGGATGCTAAGTGATCTGCAACGTGCTTCACCTTGGGGAAACAATCTATGATAGTTTGTTTAGGTGTCTTGTTCATTTGGTTGAACTGATTCCAAAGATGGTTCTTCCTTGCCTTTGTGTTAGGACAAAAGAAATTCTCTGGGGCATCCCAAGTCTCTTGAGACGACTAACATCCTCAAATATGTAGTAATAGAAAATTTGAGATAGATATTAGTATGTATGACCTTTCTTGAGCATCCCTTGCACACCAAATTGTGAGCTTATCTATCTCCTCTTCTGTAGATCCTCCTTTGGATCTAGGAGTAGGCATAACTTCATCACCTGCTACAATTACATAAAGATTTCTACCTTGAAAATCGGCCTCAAATTTGATTCTCCAAGCCACATAAATGTGTCTATCAAGCATCTCAATAATTGACAGAAAGCCATCACCCATCCTAAAATACCTCTGATACCACTTGGTAGACTTGGAGAAGCTTGTAGGAGGTAGAAATGTGAGTTGCAAAGTGAAGTTTGGTCTATTGAACCATCATTGGACCAGCCTTTTGAAATTATGGAGAGTCAAATAGACCTTATAATCATGTAAGTAGTGCAATAAAATCTACTACACACTTTGGAGCATCAAGGAGAAAGAGTTTATTCAAGATAAATAGGTTTACATATTGACTAGCTCAAAAAACTCGATATCTTTGGATGAAAGGATCAACCTCAAATGCTTATAGCAGCCAACATGATTACAATTGAAAAACTTCACTTTACAAGAATGATACACATAGTTTTGAGTGTCTAAAATGCACAAGAGTACAAAAAATAAGCAGGATATGCTTATAAAATGAAGGCTTAACACTTAACAAAGGTGCCCCCTATTTTTCAGGGTTGCATAGAGATAGACCCTGAAACAATAAAGTTGCAATTTCTCCAAATCTACTAAACAAGTTCTTTGAAATTTGTATACATAAAATAGAAACCAATCTTTCCAATGAATGCTCATACATCCATTTGATGCTCTATAGAGAGAGCATCAGTCTCTACATGTTCACTATTGTTGAAGAAGATGGTGTAGAGAAATGAAGGAGCAACACAATGATGATCCCGTGTATGTATATTGTTTCATGTATTTTGCAATGATTTTTAAGTCTTTATGTAAAAAATTGAAGTGTTTCATCACTTCTACAACTCTACTTTGAATTCAAATCAAGGCACGATAGTTTGTTGAAGAGAATCAATTCGCTTTCCTCTAGTGTAGGAAAAGTGAAGATCTTATCTAATCTACTTCTGGTGATTGATTGACTGATTGACTGATTGTCAAGCTCAACCAACTCAAATTCTTGGAATGTGAGCTCTCATTTTTGTTGGTGCAATAGAATCCAAGCCCATATACTTCGTTGATTAGCATAACTCTTATGGGACTTTATATGATCAACCTCTTGTAAAATTCATTTACATTTATCTTTGTAAAAGTATTCTACAACCACAAAGAAGTTGGGAAGCATCAAATCTCGAAGTATTTGGTAGTCCAGTAATGAGAGAATGAATCCTATACTTTAGGATTAACTTTTAGGTAGACGTTTGGATTTAAATTCAAAAGTTTTGGCTCCAAGCTCAATTTTAAAGGAGGATCAAAACATCGGCGTGCTATCTCAATTCTATGAGATAATTAGAGAAGACATATTGTGATTTTGAAGAGCTCACTCCATAGCTCACAAACACTTCTCACATTATGCAATTGATCATTGCCAATGACATTGTATTTGCACATGTTTTAATACATCCATTTTATCATATCTTCACTTCACTTCTTTGTCATGACTACATCAAAGCAGTAATCTTCTCAGAGTGTGTTCTCAGTGCATGATTGATCATTTGCAATGATTTAAAGCACGATATGTTCAACATGTTGTCTACTATATTGGTACAAAATCTTATTTTCATTACTCATCTCAATCGTAAGATATTAGCATGACATTTCACTTTGGTATATTGACTAATGCACCCCCAAAAATGTTGGGAATGTTTTGTGATGTGCGAAACATCATTTTCCATGTGCAGTCCATAATTTTTTATGAAATCACTCATAATTTGTAGCTATGTAAGGTAATTAGATTTGCCCAAAAGGAATTGATCCAAAACATTGAACATGGGTAGAGACAAGAATATCAAATTTTTTGGACTTGGATAAATTCCTACCTATCTATTTTAATCATTTGATTAGTGGACCATACAAAAAACTTCATACATGATTATTTATGCTCATTAGAAAGCTAAGTAAATCATTACACTCTCCAATATATATTCTTGGAAGGTGTGAAGCAGTTTCAAGCAACACCACTACATCTATGAGGACTATCCACCACCTCCTTCAACAGTGGTAGCAGAGCAACAACAAGCAAGATGTGGGATGGATTTCCATCCTTCATTCGCAAATTGGATAGAAGCAACTACTCAACATGGTCACTAAGGATGAAAACCTAGCATCAAGTGAGAAGTCTATATGGATATATCTCAAGAGATCCATAGCAATGGATATCTACATGGATATGCAAATACCTGACCTCAACACCTTGATGGGACAACTCTTCAATCACAAGACAAAGCTCAACAAGAATGGTAACAAATCTAGAACTAATCAATCTTTTTCCCTTTATACAGATAAGAATAAGGGTAAGGATAAAAGTAAAATCAAGGAGAATGAAGAAGAGGCTAATGCCTCTCAAGCTAACTACAGAGGTAGAGAAAGAGTTGCTAGAGGAAGGGGCAGAGGAGGAAAGCAAGGTAGAGGTAGATCCTACAACAATCCACCTTGCAATATTTGTGGCCTTACCAAGCACACAATAGAAGAATTCTTCAAGAACACAAGGAACCAAAGGGAAAGAGGATTCCATAGAGGGAGCTATGGAAAATCCATAGGCAGGTACAACATAGATTATTTACATTTGAGATTGAAGACACCAGAAACATAGCACTCTTCAACTACAAAGATTAAACCCTATCTAAGCTAGAGATATGGCACAAAAGGCTATGACACATATGAGAAAGAACACTAAAGCAAATATGCAAGGATCAGAGTGTACTTGGCATCCCCAATATGTCCAAGAAACACATGATATACAAATGTGGATCATGTCAATTTGGTAAAGCCCGCAGGCAACCATTCAACAGAAAGGGGTACATGTATGAAGACTACTTGGAGCTTGTACACATTGATCTGTGGGGTCCTAGCAAAGATCCATCAACCTCGAGCTCAAGTTACTATGTTTCATTTATAGATGATTACAGTAGATGGGCAATCCTTTATTGCATGAAGCATAAGGATGAAATATTTACATGTTTCAAAAAAACTTCGTTTTAGTTGAAAACCAAACAGATAGAAGATTGAAGAGGATCATATCTGATGGAGGTTGTGAGTATTTTTCACATGAATTTGATTCATTCTTATAGGATAGAGGAATAAAGAGGGAAGTCACAACAATATATACTCTTGAATTGAATGGAGTGGTAGAGAGAAGGAAAAAGTTAATAGTTGAAGCTCCCAAAAGAGGAAGTTACCTAACTACCTATGGGCAGAGGCTATTTCCACAACCATTTACTTGGTCAACAGGCTCCCATCCAAATCCTTGGATGGAATGACACCTGATGAAGCATGGAATGGCAGGAGACCCTCATTGGACCATTGCAAAATATTTGGGTGCATTGCTTATGCACACATTCCCAAACAATTTAGAAGGGTTATACGCTATACATTCCCACTATCAAAGGATGTATAATTAGTAGGGATGTAGTATTTGATGAAAATAATTCATGGTTTGAAGATGATTATAGGAAATTCAAGTTACCTTCTGATTTGGAAAGTGATTTTCCAACTCTCACTAAACAAGGTCAACAACTACCAGAAGATATCAATTCAAAAGATGAAGAGCAAACGGATTTCAAGGTATGGAAGTCAAGAGGAAAGAACAAGATGAAGCAATTGGAAGACATTCTAGAGTCCTCCAACCAAGCATTTAGGAGATCTCAAAGGGAAAGCAAAAAGCCCATAAGGTATGGCTATGATACATCATTAGTCACCAAGCACTCTCTGTATATCACTAAAGACTTTATGATAGAAGAACCTTCTTTTTTAAGAGGGTAGTAAGAGGAAAGAATGGAGAGAAGCCATGTAGGAAGAAGTAAAAGCACTTGAGGAAAACAATACTTGGGACCTAGTTCCCAAGAAGCCAAGCATGAAGGTAATATGATCTTGGTGGATATATAAAATAAAAAAACAAATTCAGATGATTCTATAAATAGGTACAAGGCATGGTTAGTGGCAAGGGGTTTGCTCAAATCCATGGAGTGGACTATGAAGAAACATTTTCACTTGTGGCAAAGATGCCAACAATTAGGGTTTTGGTAAGAATTACTGCTTCCAAGAATTGGAACCCATATTAGTTAGATGTCAAGAATGTATTCTTAAATGGTTGTATATCAAAGGAAGTGTATATGGCACAACTACCAAGGTTTGAAGATAAAGATAAATCAGGTTATGTATGCAAGCTAAGGAAGGCACATTATGGCCTAGAGCAAGCTCCTACAGCTTGGAACCATAGACTTGTTACTTATTTGCACGATCAACGTTTTATGGCTAGCAAGACAGATTCTTCTTTATTTAAAAAGAAGACCAACTCAGAGGTTATCTACTTATGTGTCTATGTGGATGACATTATCATTATAGGGAATGATGCCAATGGCATCAAGAAGGTTATGACTCAATTAATGGAGGAAATTATAATTAGTTATCTTGGCTTGTTAACATACTTTCTTGACTTAGAGCTTATGTTTACAAATTCTAGTATATTTATAACTCAGAGAAAGTATATTCATGATATGTTGATAAAATCTAAGATGGAAAACACCAAAATTGCATGTTATCCTAAGGAAATTAACCATAAGCTTAGTTCTCATGAAGGAGAACTCCTTGAGGATGTTGCAGGTTATCTAATACTTGTAGGGAGCCTCAACTATGCTACCCTAACAGGAGTAGACATTGCTTATGGAGTAAGTACATTGAGTAAGTTTATGCATGCACCAAGGAAGCCTCACATGGAAGCTACGAAGAGGGTTCTTAAGTATCTAACGGGTACCATGCATGAAGGGTTTTTTTATCTGTTCACTTTTGACTTAGACAAAACGATGTATTCTGATGCAGATTGGGTTGCTTCCAAGGATGATATGAGGAGCACTTTTGGATACCTATCTTTTGCAGGTTCAAAGCCTATATCATTGTCATCTAAAAAGCAACGAATTGTGGCTTTATCATCCACAGAACAAGAGTACAAAGGGCTAACAAATGCAAAACAAGAGGCTATGGGGCTTAAGCAACTCTATGGAGACTTGGGGTTACACTCTTATACCCTTATAATCTTTGGAGACAACACTATTTCACTTCATTTGGCTGCTAATCCTCTATATCATGCAAGGACTAATCACATTGAAGTGCAATATCATTATGTAAGGGAGAAATTTCTTGGAAAGGATATTCAACTATCCTATGTATCAACTCATTTACAATGTGCATATATACTCACAAAGTCTTTGGATGGAACCAAACTGAACAGATTCAAATTGATGATTGGTTTGCAAGAGATCAAGGATGAATGAAGACCAAGCATGTTAGGCTTGAGGGGGAGCTATTGGTGCAACAGAAACCAAGCCAACACACTTGGTTAATTAGGATAACTCTAATGGGACTCTACATGATCAATCTCTTGAAAAAGTCAGTTACATTTATCTTTGTAAAAGTTTCTTACAACCACGAAAAGTTAGGAAGCATGAAATCTAGAAGTATTTTGTACTTGAGTAATGAGAGAATCACTCCTATACTTTATGATTCACTTTTAGGTAGACTTTTGAATTTGAATTCAAAAGTTTTGGCTTCAAGCTCAACTTCAAAAGGAGGATCAAAACATTTGCATGCTGTCTTGATTCTATGAGATCATTAGAGAAGAAATATTGTGATTTTGAAGGTCTCACTCTATAGCTCACTCACACTTCCTACATTGTGCAATTGATCATTTCCAATGACATTGTATTTTTACATGTTTCAATACATACATTTTATCAAATCTTCACTTCACTTCTCTGTCATAACTACATTAGAACAATGATTTTCTTAGAGCGTGATCTTAGTGCATTATTGATCGTTTGCAATGATTTGAAGCATGATATGTTCATTATACTATCATTACTCATCTCAATTGTAAGATATTAGCATGACAATGCTATCTGGTCTCTTGACTAATGCACCTTGAAAATGTCGAGAATGTTATGTGATTTGCTTTACATCATTCTCACTGAGTAGTGCATCATTTCTGATGAACTCAATCATAATTGGTAGCTATCTAAGCTAGTTAGATTTTGCCAAAAGTAATTGAGCTAATCGTTAATGTGCTCAGAGAACTGTTCAAAACTGTAAACATGTGTAGAGACAAGAATAACAAGTTTTTTGTTCTTGGATGAATTCCTATTTATCTGTCTTAATCCTTTGATTAGTGGATCATATTTCAAACATCATATATGATTATTTACGCTCATTATCTATCCAAAGAGGTCCACTACACTTTCCAACAACTATTCTTGGCAGGTGTGAAGCAGTTTCAAGAAACACCACTTCATCTCGGAAGACTATCAACCATCTCCTTCAACAATTTTCTCCTTTTACATGTTTAAAACTGTTGTCTTTTACATTGGTAAATGATTCTTAAAAACCCTTGTAAAAATTGCAAAAATGAGCACACATAAAATTCTAGGCTAGAATATGAGGCTTGGGGTTATGCCTCCATTTACTATATAATCTTAATTTTAGAGGATGAAAATCTTTCCCAAGGGGAAGTACGTAATAAAGATATTCTATGATATGAGTGTCCGATCATTTCATCCTTTATGAGTGGTAGATTTGAGTATGATTCCCATTCATGCCTCTTTATTTTTTATGGGGAGAGTTTTATTTCTTCTATAAATGATCATTTGAAGAATATTTGCTATCAAGAGAGTTACTGCTATCAATTTTGTGAACCAACCTATTCGTAAGCTTTGCCAAATAATCACAATTACTTCCTCAAGAAAACAAAGAGTGGCCAATTATTTTTTAAGAGTTTCTTGGAGTATTCTTTAGTGCTTAAAAATTATAAGATAGACCATGGGTAGATTTATCTGATACCCCACATCAATTGCTACCACAATTTATTCTCCATCATGTATGTAGAATTGCGACCACAATTTATTCTCCATCATACATTGCTATCACAATTTATTCTCCACATTCAAAATGTTATACAAGCTAAAGAGAATATTAGGGAATATCGTTTGGGTTTGAGATGAATGCACAAGGTGGATGTCCAAGGTTGAATTGGGTGCCTGTGGTGAAAACAAGGAGAAAACAATAAGGACTCTTATATGTTATCTTTGTTAAGTGTTTTCCTTTTAAAAAAGGATGACGAAGGCTTGGTCGAACAACAAAAATCATGTTCCCAATTTATGTGTAGGAATAAGAAATAACTTTCACTTGTTGGCTAACCTCCCCATGAGAGTTTTAACCTTATCAAAGTGGTAACTACTTCCTTCACTCTTTGACTCTCTTAACCATTCACTCAAATTCTACAAGTAAAACCAAAAACGCAATGGATTTGTAAGTTTATGCATTTGAATTGCATTACCAGAAGGATGTAACTTAAGAATAGTTACATATAAAGGAATTCGTAAAATACGCATATAAAGCCAAAAAACGCACAGACAAGCAGAGCATCTACTAGAAAGTTTGACAGTCCATCTGAAGCTCATGCTCGCTGTCAGCATCTCTGAAGTTTGACAGTACTTAGGTGAAGCTCATGCTCGCTGTCAGCATCTCTGAAGTTTGACAGTACTTAGGTGCTGTTGGAATAGTATGTCATCGAACTCAACTATTTCCTGAAATAACACGTTAAGATACATGTAGGAAATGACATTTATGATAAATAAAACTTCAGCGACTTGCCATATGTCTACACTACAAATTGTCAACCATGCTTTGAGGTTGTCCTGCATATTATATCGTTGAAAAATAGAGCTGATGAAAATACTTGTCAAAATATATTTGAGATACGTAATGCCAAATCTACATCAATGTCCTTCAGAGAGACAACAGATCAAAGCAACGCAGTTTCAGGACGCGTACATGCATTGTTCATGTATTTCAATTTCTTATATTTATACGTATAAAAATTCAAAGTTCTTTTTCTATAAAGTAAATTGGAGACATGTAAGTCGCTAAAAATGTTGTATTGTGCTCCGTATGATCGTAACCTCGAAACTCACATACAAGCGACAAAATAGCCATGTATATAAGTTCTTATTTCCATTTTCTCGACGTCAAATCAGAGATATAACTAGAAATAATTTCTTGGTCGCATTCCAGAAAAGATATATATTCATATTATTAAGAAAATAAACACAAAGAAAACTAATAAGTTTGTTTTGTCATTTCTTATGAAAGGGCTATAGAAAATAATGAAAGGATTATAACATGATATATTCTATGAGAAAGCGTTTCGAAGATGATTCTTCGTTCCCTGTAGATAGGGCAATAATGGAAACGCATAACCGGGAAAAACAATGAGTTCTGTAAGATTGCCATTATTAATAAAGTAACCCTTGAAACATATTATATGGACACCGAATACTTCTTATCCATATGTTCAAGAGACTTATTCATTTTTTCTGATTGATTTTTAATCATGAAACATGATGCATAAAGGTTTAGAGAGAGAATGTGAAAAAATGTAATCCTAAATCTCTGTCTATACGTAGAAATTAACCTAAGAACTCATTCTAAACATTACCTACAAAATGTATAGCAAAAAGTTCCTAATGAAATAATATAATAGTCGTCAATAATATAATGAAGTATATGTGACAGAGGTGTGGGCTGAGGGCCACACAAATCAGGTCGATGTGTTGTGAAAGTACTTGAGGGAGAACATTTGATAGACAGTTTGCCAAAAATGCATCCTTCACATAATGCAATGTCACCATTAAGTGGAATTGTGAAATGAGTAGCCCATTATTCTTTGGACATGACTTTCATTGTACTAGTGGAAATATGTCCTACACAATACTGTCACAATAAAAATGTAGTGTTGACAGAAGGTCCACATGTCGCTAAATAAGCCTCATTAGTATAATGAAGTATATGTATCTTTTAATAACACATGCATTTTTTTGTAAACAGTACGGACGTGGAGTCTGAAGTGATTTTTGAGATTGAAATAGAAGACATAGAAGACGTCTCTTCTCCCCACCGTTTTCCCATTACCTTAAAATATAAATATAAATTGAAATAAATATAAATGCAGGTTGGAGAATGTTATTCCGACAGCGAACTTCCACTGGTCGTGCAAGATTTATATAGTCACATAGTCAGGTCTTAGATCCAACTATATAACACATGGCATCGGCATCAAGAATCTTGAGTAGATGCCATGAATGCAAGAGGAGAGCTTTCACTGCCATCAAATTGATAATCAAGCTTAGGAGTTACATTCGTATAGTGAACTTATATATATATACATATATATATATATATATATATATATATATATATATATATATATATATATATATATATATATATATATATATATATATATATATATATATATATATATATGTGTGTGTGTGTGTGTGTATATGCATGTGTACATATAATGGTAAACTCACAGGTATGAAAAAATTAAAATGCATTATAGATGAGGATGGTGGCTTTTTATAGCCTCACTTTAAGATCTGCGTAAACTAGATTCGAGGACATGAAGTATGAGATTAAGAAAAAAAATTTACGAAGTATGGGAATTCCTATCAGCTTACATCTCATAAATCACAGGGAACCTATTCAAACACAAATATTTCAGAAGATGTACACTCCAATCGAAAGTTTCGAAAGCATATCTAAAGTACAGAGAATCAGCTATACATGGACGTGAAAGAAAGAAAATTAATTCAATCCAAGTATGAGACATGCATATACATTTGAACTTACGTAATGTTATAGATCGCTTTCCTGTATGTACTCAGCTAATATAATTGCACACGAACACAGATATGCGTATTAATTAGTGCATGTGGAGAAAATATTTATACATAGATTATGTGGGTTAGACATGCATTGTTCTGTTGCAATAGTATCTCATGGGACTCAACGCATATATGATATGTTAACATGCGTTGAACAACTTGATGAAAGAGGATTTTTCTATTAAGAAACATACAACCCAAGATTGTCAAATAACACACTAAGATACATGTAGGATATGACATTTATGATAAATAAAACTACAGAGACGTGCAATATATTTACATTACACATTGTCAACCATACCTTCGGGTGCTCCTGCATGTTATATCATTGAACAGTAGAAATGATAAGAAATACTTTTCAGAATATATTTGAGCTGCGTAATGTCGAATCTACATCAGTATCCTTCAGAGAAACAACAAATCAAAGCAACCCAGTTTCAAGACGCGTACATGCATTCTAAATAGATTTTTTTTTCAGTTATTGCATTGTTCATGTATTACAAGTTTTTATATCTGTACATATAAAATCTGAAAGTTTTTTTCTAAAGAAAGTTGCTAAAACAAGTTGTACTATGCTCCGTACGCTGCTAACCTCAAACTAGAAATACTTTCTTGATCACGTTGCAGAAAACTTATGTATTCAAATTATTAAGGAAATAAAAGTAAAGCTAACTAATAAGTCTGTTTTGTCATGTTTTATTAAAGGACTATTGAACATAAATAAATATATGCAAACTATAACATTCTATATTCTGTGAGAAAGGATTTCCAAAATATTTCTTCCTTCGTTGTAGATAGAAAAATAATGGAAACGCATAACCTGGGAAAATAATAGGTTTTGTAAGATTTCCATTATTAATAAAATAATCCTTGAGACATATTATATGGACATGGAATATTTTATATTTATCAATTCAAGAGGCGTATTCATTTTTATAATTGATGCATAAAGATTTGGAGAGAGACTGTGGAAGGTTCCCAAATCTCTGTCTATACATCGAAATGGTCCTAGCAACGCATTCTAAACATTATCTACAAAATGTATAAAAAAAGTTCCCAATGAAAGATTTCAATTCCAAGTGAGCTTCTTACAAATACATACGAAAAAGTACCTAATTGTGTATAATCATGCGCTTACTTACTTAAGTTCTTATTTTCTTTTCAGTGACGTTAGTGTACAGACACAACTAGAAGGACTTTCGTGATCATGTTCAAAATAAACTTCTTTCATGATCACGATATTAAAAATATAAACTTTAAGAAAATTAAACATCTTTTTTTTTATAAGTAAGAACATGAGGCTCGGGGGTATGCCTCCATTTATTATATATAGCTTTATTTTCGAGGATGATGATCTTTCCTCAGGGGGGTAGTGAAAGTAAAAAAGTAAGCCTACGATCTCAGTGTCCAACCAGATCAAATAGATATGAGATTCGACACTGTTTGGTCACTCGTGTGTATGGCCAACGACCTTGAGACTAAACTCAATCATAGGTTCTGATGCTCTCTAAGACATGTAATCAAACTAACTTAGTCGATGAGTTCTAAGGGTGGAAAGGCGCAGGTCTTTACGTCAAAACTTACAATTAGCAAGGTTCCACCCAAGAGCTCAATGAGTCGGAGCGTTCTTGACCATACTCGCACCTTTCCAGACAGAGTGTTCTGGAGAATCAATCTACAAAAAATTGGTGTGGATTGATTCAGAAAAGTACTTTTCCTAGAGGATCGTACTTTTCTAAAATATTGACTCGAAAATAAAGTCTCTATTTTACAGAGTGGTTTACAGTAGAGGTGGTTTAATCTTCAAAAGCTATATATACAAGCATAAATTGGGAGGAGAGTCATTTCTCTAGCAAGTGGTGGTGCTAAACGTTAGCTATAAACATATTTCATTCTTGAATTCTGCAAGAACTTGGTGCGAAACTTGGGCTAGACATGCATTGTTCTGTTGTAATAGTATCTCATGGGACTTAACGCATATATGGTATGTTAACATGCGTTGAACAACTTGATGAAAGAAGAGGATTTTGCTATTAAGAACCATACGTACCAAGATTGTCAAATAACACGCTAAGATACATGTAGGATATGACATGTATGATAAATAAAACAAGGGAGACTTGCAATACATTTACACTACATATTGTCGACCATACGTTGAGGTGCTCTTCCATGTTATATAATTGAAAAGTAGAACTGATTAAAAATACTTTTCAAAATATATTTGAGCTACGTAATGTGGAATCTACGTCAGTGTCCTTCAGAGAGACAACAAATCAAAGCAACCTATTTTAAGGACGCGTACATACATTCTAAATAGATTTTTTTTCAGTTATTGCATTGTTCATGTATTACAATTTTTTTATATTTATAAATTTGAAAGGTTTTTTCTAAAGCAACTTGCTAAAACAAGTTGTACTATGCTCCCTAGGATCCTAACCTCAAAACCACACACACACGACGTCAAATTAGATGTACAACTAGAAATACTTTCTTGATCACGTTGCACAAAACTTTGTATTCATATTATTAAGAAAATGAAAGTAAAGATAACTAATAAGTCTGTTTTGTCATGTTTTATGAAAGGACTATGGAACATAAATAAAGGCATGCAAACTATAACATTATATATTCTGTAAGAAAGGATTTCCAAAATATTTCTTCCTTCCTTGTACCTTCCTTGTGGATAGAAAAACAATGGAAACGCATAACCTGGGAAAATAATAGGTTATGTAAGATCGCCATTATTAACAAAATAATCCATGAGACATATGATATGGACATCGAGTATTTTTTATTTACAAATTCAAGAGGCGTATTCATTTTTATGATTGATGCATAAAGATTTAGAGAGAGGCTGTGGATAACTGTCATCCCAAATTTCTGTCTATACATCGAAACTGACCTAGGAACGCATTCTAAACATTATGTACAAAATGTATAAAAGAAGTTCCTAATGAAAGATTTCAATTCCAAGTGAGCTTCTTACACATACATACGAGAAAGTACCTAAGTGTGTATAATCATGCGCTTACTTAAGTTCTATTTTCTTATCAGTGATTTTCGTGATCATGTCCAAAACAAACTTCTTTAATGATCATAATATTAAAAATAGAAACATAAAGAAAATTAAACTTTTTTTTTTATGTTTCCGATGAAAGGCATACTGGAAATGAAGCACAGGATGCAAACTATACCCTTATAGATTCTACGGGGAAGGCTTTCATAGATAATGCAGCAAATCGGTGTGGACTAGGGTAACTTAGAACGTGAGAAAACAATAGGTAGCGTAATATTGTCATTATTAGGATAACGTCCCCGTGAGACATATTATATGGTCATTGAATAGAGCTAGTGAATTGGCGAAGGATGTGATGTTGATCCAACCTTATTATGCGTTCCCTACTTTGCACTCATATCAAATTATTAAGTACAAAGCTAGATGGTGTTTTGGATCATTTGGAAAAGGATTCCACAACATCGATTGAAACATGTTCTTATAAGTAAGAACATGAGACTCGAGGGTATGCCTCCATTTAATATATATAGCCTTTTTTTTAGGATGAAAATCTTTCCCCAAAGGAGGGTGAATGTAACAAAGTAAGCTTATGATCTTAGTGTCCGACCAGATCAAATAGATATGAAGTCTGACACTGCTTGGCCACTCATGTGTACGGCCAACAATCTTGGGACTAAACATAATCATAGGTTCTGATGCTCTCTAAGACATGTTTTCAAACTAGGTTAGTGGATGAGTCCTAAGGGTGGAAAGGCGAAGGTCTTTACATCAAAACTTGCAATTAGGAAGGTTCTACCCAAGAGCTCCATGAGTTCGAGTGTTCTTGACCATTAGTTTTAATTGGCACCTTTCTAGATAGAGTGTGATGGAGCATCGATCTAGATAAGACTGTTG
>CM035426.1:131419276-131426776 GCA_020310875.1 Ceratopteris richardii | reverse complement strand
CGGATTTCTGAGTGCCTTACTTCGATGATGAATTGCTTTCTTTCTCTCTAATGCTTGACTCTCACGATGGTTGTTAAGAAGGTTTTTAAAATTATGCTTTTCTTGTGGTGTTGTAGCCCCTTTTGCCATGTTTTTCAAAGTGGCGCAAACTGAACATTCACCCATTCTAACTTTACGAGGAATAGAAACATTGTTAAACTCTTCCTTCCATAATCGAGTAAAGTGACGATACAACACATACTTCTCATTTCTATTTTCCATGTCTTCTCTATATATTTGAAATACCTCTCGACGAGTAAAGTTATCTGACAAGTGCAACCTTCCAGTTGTAGGCATAACTTCACAATGCAAGCTAAAATAGTTCATCATCCAATTCATTGCATGACGTCCAACAGATCCTTTGGTCCCAACATGGAACGTATCCAAAATGAGATCCCCATTCAAAAACCCTTGTTGAACCCTATGTATTCTAAAATTTCCTACACCCATTGCAATTTTAAATGCAGCCCTACAGCATGGCATCCCTTGAGTAAAGAAATATTCAAAACCAACACGCGTTACTGACATGTTATCCTCAATCATTTGCATGCAAGAAACAAGGTATATATCTTGCCTTTCACTATCTAAATGGAGGAATTTTTCTCTTATGTGCTTTAGTTTCTTCATCCCTAAATTATACAAGCATTTCAAACCACAACAATGCTTCACAATATCCAATGCAATCTGTCTATCTGAAGTAAGAAATTTAAATCTTTTTCGACTTACTTCACGAGACCTTCTTTTAAATCGTAGATTGAGCTTGCTTTGCTTTTTGGTTGCTCCACATGCACTTGAATCAGAAGGGAGATCAATGGTTGGATCAGATGGGAGATCAAGAGGTGCATTTGTATGAGCAGCATTGCACTGTGAATTGGATAACTTAAATGACTCAACAGAAAACATGGAATCATCAGCACGTTCTAAATCATAGGGATCATCACTTCTCTGGAAAGGCTCAACTGAGAACAATGAATCAATATGAGCAGAGGAAGCTGATGCCCAAGCATCCACTGAAAAGATTGAGCTCATCTTCACTGAGTTCAGAGAAGACTGAAGATGAATGACCTTTTTAAATAAGTAGAAATCCGAGATCAAGTGAAGATATCACATCAAATGTCACATCAAGAAGATATGAAATCAAAAGCTTATTAAAGTACATTAAATAACATAAAACATCAAATTACATCAAATCACTTAATTACTCAAATATACACTAATAAGGGAACCAAAGATTTGATTCACTTTTGATTCAAATGATCTTTTTCTAACTTCATATGAGTCATTCAGTCTAAGCATTGTGAATGAATCAAAATATATCAAAGTTGTGTTCCAATAGGAATATATAATAAAATTGTTTGGATGAAATTTTACAAGAAGAAATTTTACAACTGGAATATATCCAAGTTGAGTTCCAACTGGAATATGCTATGCCATTGAACACTATACAAGAAGAAATTTTACATTTGGTTAAGATTTCAAGGATTAGGTTTTATTGTGGTCTTGGCTAGATATCAAAGAGGTAGATGAAAGTATATTGAAAAAGAATTATGTGTAAAAGAGGCACACAGAAAGTATATTCATACATTGATTTTCCATTTCAACAATGTGTTACAAGATAAATGTGAATATGAACTAAAGTGTGGAGGATAACACTATAAAGATGTCATTAATCTCACAACTTAGACCTAATTTTCTCCCAAGCAACAGAATCTAAGAAAAAACATCTACATGAGATTAGAAATCCTCATGTACATACCATACTGTTGCCATTGAAGTTTAATTTCCATGCAAATGTATATAAATAGTTGCAAGGTTCTGTACTAGAATGTTTATTCAAAGTGATTTTCCATTTCAAGAGTGAGTTACAAGATAAATGTGAATATGAACTAAAGTGTGGAGGGTAATACTATGAAGATGTCATTAGTCTCCCACATTTAACACAACTTTGACTTGATTTTCTCCCAAGAAAGAGATTCTTAGAAACAAATCTCTACATGAGTTGAGACATCCTCATGGACATACCATACTCTTGCCATTGAAATGTAATTTCTATGCAAATGTATATAAATAGTTGTAAGGGTCTATGAATATTTCATTAAAGTGGCTCTGAAACAGCCTATTTGTGTGGGTGCTATTCCCTGGTTAGATAAGTTGACAGATTTAGTTAGCAAGTGGACTCATTCAGTTAGATCCAGTTAGTTTCTGGTTCAAGTTACCCAATTGCCTATAAATACCAGAGGAGGAGATCATTCTCATTTTCAAAATCCACGAGCAAGAGAGAGCAGCAGAGCACAGACAGCCATGGAGCACAGAGGTCAGCATACCAGCAAGCCAAGCCTGATGGAGAAGAAGAATGTTGGCAAAAGTACCAAGAGGTAGACAAAATCATAACTAAAAAAAAAGATTCCAAAAAGATTCCCTCTGTATGTCTGTGTAAATTTCTCATTTCTAGGTCTCTATTTTTCTTGCCTGTCGAAATATGGATCCAAAGCATGTACAGGTCGATGCCTGGCATCGACTTTAAGGTGTAAGTCGATGCCAGGCATCGACTTAGGATTGCAAGTCGATGCCAGGCATCGACTTGCAGCCCCAAGTCGATGCCTGGCATCGACTTGTGGGTGCAAGTCGATGCCTGGCATCGAATTGCAGCCCCAAGTCGATGCCAGGCATCGACTTGGTCCAAAAAAACGATGCCAAGCATCGACTTGCCAGCATCATCATGCAGCCCCAAGTCGATGCTAGGCATCGACTTTTGGGTGCAAAATCGATGCTTGGCATCGGCTTTTGGGCCCAAATCGATGCTTGGCATCGACTTTTGTGCCCAAGTCGATGCCAGGCATCGACTTTGTGTTCAAGTCGATGCCAGGCATCGACTTGAGGGTAAAAGTCGATGCCAGGCATCGACTTGGCCCAAAAGTCGATGCCAGGCATCGACTTGGGCCCTCAAGTCGATGCCTGGCATCGACTTGCACACAAAGTCGATGCCTGGCATCGACATGCACTTAAACATCGATGCCTGGCATCGACCTGAAGCTGAAAATCCATGCCTTGCATGGACATGGGCTGATATTTCTTATTGCTTGATATTTCCAATTGCTTTCAGGGATGCGGAGTACAAGGATGAAAGGCCCATTAAGAAGCTCAGAGTCACCATGGGCTCTGCTGACCAGCAACGTGACAAAGGCAGTGGTCACCAAGCAAAGGCAAAGAAAATTATTGCACCATTATCCTCTGAGAAGGCCAGCAACCCACTAGGAATATCCTCAGGTGGACAGAGTAGCATTAAAATTCCTGTGGAGGATCCAAGTATGAAGGAAAGGTCGAGGGAGACAGAGGTCATGAAGACAGATCGTCCACTTCGGGACATGACAAATCTCGAATGGTGCCTTCAGTACGTGGAAGAGAAGAATGCAGTCCTCCTTGTGTTCGCAGGGGCCTATGGCAGAGGAAAGATCACGACAACACAAGGTTTTCAGTATGGCCTTGTTTACAAATTGGATTATGAAGATGAAGATTCTGACAACCTGCTTTTCTTGGTGGAGACATCCAAGGGATTAAGAAATGTCATATGCAAGATGGAATTCTTGTGCCCAGAGTGCTGTGTTCCAGAGGAGCTAGCTCAGATGTGCAGAGACTCAGTGAATTTCATCAAGGACCTGATGCCATGGATACAGGGCAATATCATGCCAACACAGCACAAGAAGACGACCCCTGTAAAGGCAAGGGGTAAGCAGAGTGTGCAGAAAAAGCCCCAAAAGAAAAAGAAGATAATTGCAGAAGAGGACTTTTCTGACTCAAGCTCTAGCTCTGGGGACATTATTGTTGCACCTGGTGGAGAGCTTGCATCTGGTGTGCTTGGCACTGAGCAGAATAAGATGAGGGAGGACATAGCTAGAAGAAAAATTGTGAAGAAGGGGCAGTTGTTCCACCTGCCTATTAATATTATCCACAGGCCACCAGTGGATCCAGTCACAGGGAGGAGGCCCCTTGAGATCAGGGAGCCACATAATTTGCATGTCCAAAATCTTAAGAAGAAAATGAAAATTAATCCTCATGCTACTGTTGTGCCATTCCTTGTAATGGTGGATCCGCATGAGTGCAGTTGTGTGGAGGATTTCAATGAGAATTTGTTTGAGGAGTACACTTATTATGTGATTGGAGGTTCACACTCTGCAGAGGCTCGTAGACAGTTAGTGAAGGAGCACCCTACTACATTTTTCTTTAGGTATGCAGAGTGTAAGATATATGCTGGTCTTACAACTGAGGAAGCCAAGCTTCTTGCTTGGGATCACAACAACGATAATGACTACAGGCAGAAAATGTCCTCCATAGAGAGAATTCGGTTCTTCCACCATGAATACGAAGATTGTCTTGTGAAGGAAGCTGGGAGAATACATCCCAATCTACGAAAGCAATGCCTTATTGAGGTTGGAATTGCATTGGATGAGAATAGAAAATCAGATGCTTTGAGGAAATATGACCCATGGTTTCAACTGGCATTCAGATCAGGTGAGATCTGGGATCTTCAGGATAGAATCTTCACAATGTGGGAGCATAAGGAAGTCAAGGGCCAGAAGCAACGAAAGTCGAGGCCAGACCCACAAATTGATCTGAGGGGAAAGGGAAGGAAAGTTGACCTTTCACTTGAGGAGGCTCCTGAGGACATGAAGCTGACCCCATGGAGGGCCCTTCAAGGAATCAAGGATGATACATTGATCATATCAACCTTGTCAAGGGTAATCTCGAAGGAGTTGAGCCTCGAGGAGATGGTCACTGAGCTCAATAAGTATGTATGTTATTCTCAGATCCTTTTTCCCTCCTCCCATGCTTCTTGTCTAACCTAGTCTCTTTTATATTTATGTGTCTGTAGTCATAAAGTGTACATGAAGATTCAGGAGGTGATGATGAAGAGGCTGGGTTGCTTTTCTTGGACAGAGGTCCAAGCAGACTATCCAACCACATCATCCTACAAAGCCTTATCAGAATATTTCATCCTGTTTCGTGATTGGGTAGATTCTCTTATCAGAATATTTCATACTAAACAATTTGATGCATTGCATGGCATCAACATGGGGGCATAAGTCGATGCCTGGCATCGACTTGGGGGCATAAGTCGATGCCTGGCATCGACTTCCAGCATAAGTCGATGCCTGGCATCGACTTGGGGGCATAAGTCGATGCCTGGCATCGACTTGCAGCATAAGTCGATGCCTGGCATCGACTTGCAGCATAAGTCGATGCCTGGCATCGACCTGCAACAAAAGTCGATGCCTGGCATCGACCTCGTGGCAAAAGTCGATGCCAGGCATCGAGTTAGGTCCCTAGGTCGATGCCAAGCATCGATTTTTAGTAGAAGGTCGATGCCTAGCATCTACCCCAACAAGAAATCGATGCCATACATCCGTTCTTTATGTTCTGTTTGCTGTACTGAAGAGCTCTTCTAATTGTTTTTCCAATTTGTTCTGCAGAAACCAAGGAAAAGTAAGTCTACAGAGGTACTAGATGACTGCCCCCCTGCATTCCTTGCTCACATTCAAAGAGCAAGGCATGAGAAATCTAGACTGAAAGCGAAGGAGATGGATTTTGATGATGAACCCGATCTTAAATGTTTCTCCAATCCCCTAGACCCCCTTAGGCCTGTATATTACAATGTGTTCTGTAGTGATGTAAATAATATTTGTTCTGTTGTGCCTAGAAAACATTTCTCCCTTCTCATAGCGGACATACCCTATGGATTTAGGATGTTAGGATCAGTTAATGATGATGAACCCTTCAAACACCCTCAGATTCGGAAGATGGTCACTGATTTTGCAGAGTTAACTATGTCTCCTCTTTGGAGGATAGTAATTTTCCATAGCAGAGACCAGTCTTTCTCTGTTTCAACTGCTTTGAAAGCAAGATGTCATGCTGTCGAGTGCCTCACTTGGTAAGTAATCTTCTTTCTATCTCCATGGCTTTCATGATGCCCTATGTGACTCATAGTTCTTTTTTGCAGGGTGAAGACAAACGTAAATCACACTCCTTTGCATCGGTTTGTGAGTGCCACTGAATGCATTACAGTGGGCTATTATGATGAAGTAAGCAAAAGGAGAGTCAGGGAGCATTGCAATGAGAATGGGATCTCAAATGTGCTCATGTTCCCAGTCGTTACCAAGAAACTTCGTCATGTAGCTGGGGACATGACATTGGTTAACCCTTATCAGAAGCCACAAAAACTCATAATGAGATTGCTTCAGCTATTTTCCAATGATGATGACTGGGTCCTAGACCTTTTTTTCAGGCACAGGTAATTTCAATTTTCACAATTTTCATTAGTCATTGTTGATTGAAGCCTCTAATAGGTTTTCTGCTGTTTCAGGAACGACTCTGGCTTGCTCCTTAAAGATGTTCAGGCACTGCATAGCTGTGGAGAAGGATGATGCTCAAGTGAGCTTCATTAGAATGAGAATCAATGGGCTGAATGAATGCCCAGATGAAGACCAAGAGGTTGGAAGGAAGCACATTGCAGATACGGAGAGATTCCAAGCAGCTTCAAGGGAGCCTGTTCCCCCACTTGCAGATGAACCTGGGGACATGGCTGACCTTGAAGAGCCAATCTTGGAGCAAGAGAGGCAAGATAGGTGTTCTAATGTGCCAGAGGATACCAATACCCTTGAGCCTGAGGAAAGCTATGATCAGCTTCTATTGTAGATTCACATAACTCTTGTAAAACACATGAAATGTAAAATATCATTTTAATGGAAATATAATTTGGAGTTCTGCTTCCACTTCGTGTTCAGCTTGATTTATCTTGAGCATTTCTCTGATCATGTGTGAATGTTTCTTAGTATAATTTTGTTGAATATTATCTTCTCTTGGGAATGCTTTTGTGAAGTGTATTTCATATTCCGTTAATATAGCCAGGCATTCAATGGGGATCTTAACCATACAAAGGGGATGATCTTAATTGCCTTGTTAAAATGCTCTGATTTTTACAACACATGTTCTCTAACTTTCGAGTAACTCTTAATTAGCTATCTTCTGTGCTTATTGAGGTTATAGATGTAATCAAGGAGCTTCGCGAATTCTTACATGTACCTTTTCAACTCTAATCTATTGTCCAAGATCATGATGTGGGATTCTTGGTAATGCTCAACAACTAGTTTTCATGGCAGCAAGAATTTTAGTATATCTATCTTGACTACTTGGGATCTGAGATCAAGCTTCTAAAGACAATATTTACAAGCAAGACTCGTGATGCTTTCTAGATATTGTAAAATGCCCACTTTTTGCTTCATATAATGGTATTTAGGTAAAAAGAAAAAGAGAACATGTCTTTGTTCTCCATTGTTGTGACTCAGTGTTATATATATATATATATATATATATATATATATATATATATATATATATATTATATATATATATATATATATATATATAATATATATATATATATATATAATAATATACTATATATGT
>CM035426.1:131342348-131389848 GCA_020310875.1 Ceratopteris richardii | reverse complement strand
GTTTTCTTGAGAGGTGCTTCCCTCATCATCACACTTTTTGCTTTTCCCTTTGCTATCTTTATTCTTATTCTTATCTATGTAGAGAGAGGAGAGGATTGATTACCTTTTGATTTGTCCCCATTCTTCATAAGCTTTGCCTCATGTGTGAACAATTGTCCCATTGTGTTGAAATTAGGAACCTCCATGTCCATGTAGAGGTCCATGGCTGTGGCGAAAGCTTGCCACTTGTCATCTGCCTTTATTCCATTGATCACTCGATCTTCTCTTCATTAATGATCTCTAAAATGCTTCCAAGTTGATCTGCTAGGTCCTTCATTTTGGTGAAAAAATCAGTCACACTTTGCTTGGGCATCTTCTTGAGTGTGGTGACTCCATTCATAGTTGATTCTTCCTTGCCTTGGTGTTTGATGAGAAGAATGATTCAAGAGCATTCCAAATCCCTTGTGAAGTCTTGCAACTCCTAATGTGTGGAAGTAAAAAATTAGAGATTGAGTTAAGAATATATGACCTTGCTAGAGCATCCTTTGAGCACCATGTGGTTAACCTCTCTTGTTCTTCTTGAGTTGGTTGTCCTTTGCTTCTAAGGATTGGCATCATCTCATCTCTAGATGTGTAACCATAGAGGTTTCTCCCTTGAATATAATCTTCCATTCTAAGTGGAAAAACTGAGTAGTTACCTTTATCCATTTTGTCTATGGATGAAGGAAATCCATCTCCCATATTGATCTGTTATTGCTCTGATACCACTATGAGAAGATGGATAGATGGGTTCCAGAGGTGAGCATGCTGCACAAAACCTGTTCTACACCTACCAAGTTAACTCCAAGGATGCTTAATAGAGTGATTTAGCTTCACATTAATGCATTTGGAACCGCCAAGTCCTCTATAACATCATTCCAAAATGTTTGCATCAAAACAAATAACTTTCTTATACTAGAAATGTGAAGAAACCTTCTATTTTGGGAATAGAAGGGCTCAGTATGCTTAGAGCTCACAATCTGGTATGAATTGACCAGAGAGCTTTTGCACACATCTAAATCTAACTAAATCAAGTTATTCCATTAATTTAACTGTACCATAAACTGAGAAATAAATTAACAAGTCAAGGGGACATCCTCACTTGTAAGGATCTAGAAGATGTGCAGACATAGTCACCTTCTATCATTCATATCTTGAGTTCCTCTAAACAAACCTTGATGAAACTTGATTTGCAAGTAGTAGACACTTCAACCTAACTAAGTCAAAATAAATTATAGAAAATTATTTGAGTACACATAGACAAATGGATTTCACAAAATCACTATAATGATGAAGATGCAGCAGAGAATAGTATACAAAGATATACTTGACGAAATGTATCAAAATGTATATAACAATGAACATATGATACAAGGGAAGTGTATTGGACTACACGTAGGTAGTGTGCGCTCAATTTATGCTCATAGAAGTAGCTCAATGCCTCTCATATTTTTCTCTCTTATCCTGCAACCAAAAGTATGTGTATTTATACACATGTTCTAAGTTTGAATTTGAATTTTCCCTCACCTAAGAGTGATCCTACACTTTATGAATTATTTGAATTGATTCTTTCTACCACATGAGCCTTTCTTTCAGCTCTCTAACTTCACAAGGTTCCTTATTTTCTTGCCTTTTACATTTATCCAAAGTAATTATAACTAAATTGACAAGCAAGTGTTCATATGTGGTCCTTCATGTGAGGTATATGCACTAATGTGTAATCCTGAATAATTAGCCAAGCACTTAGGCTTGCTAATTTCACCATATCCATAAGATTCATAAGACACCTCCAAGCATTCTAATTTACATGTCAATGCATATACTTGAACTTTCATCATCATCTTGAGCTACTATGTATTATTGACTCTATACTACTCATGTTTGCTAACTTCTCAGAGTCATCAAAGTGAACTTATGGTCTCATTCTCTCAACAAATGCATGGATCATAAATTTAATATCCTTATGATCTTATTTTTGCAAGAATTTAATCATTGAAATTATGTGTGTAGAGATATGACTCAATCTCTATGATTGTGCGTATGCATTGTCTTCTTCCTAAAATGTCATAATCACACCTATGACTTCTTAAACATATCTCTGGCATTCTAGGGAAATTAAATTCAGTCCATAACTTGTAATAGATCATTTACCTTCCTATTAGAAGTTATGCAAAGGTATTTATCTCAATTCATATTAAGTTAAGAGAAGTGAACATTTTTTGGAGTACCTTCTTCCATAAACAAAAGGTTTTCTCTTCATGCTCATAATCTACAAATAGTCTATTTTGACACAAACTTTTGATTACACTGATCCAAATTATTATGGTCATATTTATGCATCATAGCATCTGCACCAGCCAAAGAAATTGTGGGGGCCTTGGCATTCTGGACATTGCGTGCATGGCTGACAAACTGGCGGCAAAATGGATGATCAAGGCCTGGTGCAATGGGGAGGCCTCCTGGGCCAAGTTGATCTTTAGAAACAAGAATGAGTTGGCTCTCACGGGATTCCCAAATTGGAAGAATCTTGACATTCTGACCCTTTTGTTCTCCCCAATCCTGGTCTTCCCGAAAGGCTCGAATCTTGTGTGCTCCCTCTGGAAGAGCTGGAATAAAGTCAAAAGCTTCACAAGAATAAGTGAAGAGTGGAAGTGGGTGGCACTATCAGACAAAATGACTCTATCTAGTTTCTGATCCATGGCATCCGGATTGTGGAATTTTGGAACATTCGAAATGCCAAGAGGCTATGGAACAAAGGCTTCAAAAAATGGAAACATCTCTGGAATCAAGACACCAACGAGTGGATCAACTTTGAGGATATTGACCCTAGTGTCAACATTTCCTATGAAGAATGGAACACTTTGCAAAGCAGACGTCTCATCTGGAACCGTTCTAAAGTTTGCCTTCTCATGGGGCATGATATGCGGAGCTTGCTTGGTCTCAGATGGCACAATGGTAATTGCCCATCAAAAATCCCGAACATCAAAGAAACCATTGATTATCACATTTATCTCAACAAGAAGTGGTGCCTATCATGGACGCAACTTTGTTGGGACATGAAGTTCATGGCTATCTAGCACCCCCTCATTGAAATCAAAAAGTTTGTCCTCTTATGGAAAATTCTTCATCGAGGAATCTAGACCAACCTTAAGGCTAGAGAATTTTGTGGGATACCTCCCTGGTGCAAGCGCTGCTACCGGTCCATTGAAGATGTTTCTCACATCTTCTTTACTTGTCCCAAATCATGTAGGCTCTTGCAAATTGTCAGAAAGAAAATTAGACTTCAAAAACACATTAGTTGGAAGCAAGCTCTGCTGGGAGAAGGGATCGGCTACTCCGCGACTCTCTGGAATGCCATCAGAGGGGAGTTCCTTTTTGGAAAATATGGCGGGAAAGATGTGCTTTTAACTTTGGCGACTCTCCCAAAGAGTGGTCGATTGAGAAATTGGTGTTCCTCCTTGGTAATAGGATCGCTAACTATAAGAAATCCCCCCCCCCTTCAGGCATCATCAAGTCCTCCTTTTTTATCAACAACAAGCTTAAACCCAAGTGGGCCCCACATGTGGGTGATGAGACGGTGATCAACCTTCTTTGTAATGCCATCTAAACTCTGTAAAAGCTACCCCTTCTTTGTGGAATTCGGGGGATCCCATGGACACTAGTCCCCTTCTCTTGTACTTTTCTTTTAATTAATTCAAGTATGGGAGAGTAGGCTTAAGCCGAACTTCCTTTATTTAAAAAAAAAAAGCCTAAGACGCCTATTAGTGGCTCCAAGAAAGAAATAGGGAGGCCTAGAGCAAGATTTTGCAAAGACCCACTATTGTTTGTAATCTACCATCACCTCGTTACAGTGGTATTAGAACATCATAGTGTGTACATTATGGATGATGGTTTTCCTTCTTCAATTGAAAAATTGGATTGAAGTAACTACTCAACATGGTCTCTAAGGGTGGAAGCATATTTTTAAGGAAGAAAGCTCTATGGATAAATATCTAGATATGAACTGATGCATAGTCTAAGGGCCAAAGGACAACCAAATCAAGAAGAGAAAGAAAGGTTGAATACATGGTGTGTACAAGATGCTTTGGCAAGTTCATATATCTTAAACTCTATCTTTGGTTTCTTATTTCCACACATAAGGGTCTAAAAGACTTCATAAGATACGTAGAATGCACTTGAATCATTCTTCTATTCGAGCTCTAAGGCCATGAAGAATCAATCATGGATGGAATTCACCTCCCTCAAGAAGTATAGTGTCACTGACTTTGTCACCAAGATAAATGGCATAGATTATCAATTAAGAAGCATTGAGAGATCATAGATGAAGATTAGATAGTCGAACAAGTCATCAGTGGAATCAAAGCATATGATCAGTGGGAAGCATTCACCATTGACATGGACCTATACATGGACATGCAAGTACCAGATTCAACACACTCATGGGGCAACTCTTTACCCATGAATCCATGCTTATAAATTATGGAGATACACAAAAGAAAATGTAATCAATCAGCCACCCTATACAATGACATAGGTAGAATTCAAGATGCTGGAAAAGGGAAGAATTTTGATGAAGAAGCAAGTATCTCTCAAGCTCACTTTGCAGCTAGATGGAGAAGTTCAAGAGAAAGAGGCAGAGGAGGTATACAAGGAAGAGGAGATCTCCAAACTCCTAATTGCATACCATATGTGGACTCACAAATCATATCATTTGTCATTTTTTCAACAATCCAAGGAACCAAATAGGAAGAGTATATAACGGAGCAGGTTATGGATCTCCTAGAGGCACATATAACGAAAACTATGGATACAATGGCAATAACAACTTCAAAAAGAACTATCAAGGAGTTTACAAATGAAGGAGAGACTACAACAACTATACAGAGGATCAATCCCAATAGGATTTACTTTTGCTTATGAACATGACTATGAAAGACTGTAAATGAGATGAACATATATTCTATATTAATTTTTTTTTTATCAAATCATGTGGCATGGAATGTAGATCTATTCTCATATTTGGAAGACCCAAAGAACAAGCATGAAGTGCAAACAGAAGATGATACAAGGCACCTCATAGAGAAATTTGGAAATTTGAAGACATCAAATGGTAATAATATGAATTAATTGAGCAAAGTTCTCTATATACCTAGCATCACCAAAATTTTGATGTGTAAGACACATTGTGGTAAAAGGTGTGAAGAGAGATGGTGGATGCAATCCAAAGATGAGTAGGTGCCGCTACAACCAGCTTCACACCAGCCAACTGAGACTTCAGAGTTGATTAGTAGACCCTTTGAGCTTCCTAAATCCACCAAAATATCAGCCAAGTACTTTGGAACATGTATCCCAAAAGTTTAAGTCAAGACCGACAAGTTGCGAAATGACTAGCTCCCAAAACTTGCTATTTTTGGACATACACCTGCTGGAAAAAATGAACAGTGCTCTCAACCTGGAAGGAATTAGAAAAATTCCTTTTGGGCATAGCAAATAGACTTAGCAAGCTTCCTATTCCAAGTTAAAACACTTCAAATGATGGACTGAGCACTGAGAACAAGTTTCATCAAGTTCTGGAACATTCCCACAATTCTCGGGGCTCTGCAGAGATAGACCAGTAAGCAGTAAAATGCAGATATCTCCAAAAGTATAAATCCAATGACCTTGAAAATTTATAGGTAGAAACTAGACAGTGAGAGCTATCCAACGCACTTTAAAACACTGAAAAATGTTCAGTAAAACTCGAGATATGACCTTCTGAAGTTACTGCTCTGAGTGAGTATAGCAGAGAACAAAACAGAGAGGTAGATGATAATAAATGTATAGATTCACATATGATTACAACCACATTGGCAATGAATCTTTGCACAATGGGAGTAGAATGATAGATCTATGGAGTAAGCTCTTCAATCTCTACAAAATGACATCAAGTGGTCACGTACAAGGCTTGCTAATCGCCTCTTCCTTCTTGCTCCTTTTATAGCTATTCTTGGAGGGAGTTTTGAATTCGAATTCGAATGGCTCCACCTAAAAGTGATCCCCAAAGTTAGGAGAGATTCCCTCAGCTCAAAAATTCGTGATTTTGGTAGTTGGAGCCACGAATTTGCTTTTACATCATGGATGAGGTAAGCCATCCTTTTACTTTTTTCTTTTTCCATTTACAAGAGATAAAATGTACTCTTTTACAAGAGGTGTTCACATGACTACTCATGTGACTTACAAATGAGGATAATATCAAGCATATCAAGCATGTAGGCTTGGGCAAAATGCACCAACAGCTCCCCCTCAAGCCTAACATGCTTGGCCTCCAAATAAGTCTTCAATTGTCCTTGATTTCCTGCAAACCAATCATCAACTTGAATCTACTTAATTTCGTACCATCAAGAGCTTTCGTCAACATGTCTGCACATTGCATATCTGTAGAGACGTAGGATAGTTGAATATCCTTGCTCATTAGCTTCTCCCTTACATAATGGTAGTGGACTTCAATATGCTTGGTTCTAGCATGGTATACCGGATTAGCTGCTAGATGTAGTGAGCTTGTGTTGTCACCAAAAATGTGAGGTGTTGAAGAATGAAGTCCAAGATCTGTGTACAAAGATTTTAACCACATGATTTCTTGAGTTGCATTAGCCAAACCTCTATATTCAGCTTCAGTAGAAGATAATGCCACGGTTGGTTGCTTCTTCGATGACCAAGAAATGATTTTTGAACCTGCAAATGATATATACCCTGATGTGCTTCTTCTATCATCTTTAGATCCGGCCCAATCTGCATCTGAGTAGACCTTTAGCTCAATATCTGAAGTATATGAATAGAACAAACCTTCATTCATGGTCCCCTTTAGATACTTGAGGACTCGCTTGGCCGCTTCCATATGTGGTCTTCTCGGCTTATGCATAAACTGACTCAATATGCTAACACTATAGCATATATCCACCCTTGTGAGTGTTGCATAGTTCAAACTTCCAACCAAGCTTTGATAGCTTGTGATGTCTTCAATTGGCTCTCCTTCATAAGCACTAAGCTTATGATTTTGCTCCATAGGTGTACCTGCACACTTTGTATTTTCCATCTTGAACTTGACGAGCATGTCATGGACATACTTCCTTTGTGTGATGTATATACCTGAATCTGTGTAGATCAACTCCAATCCAAGAAAATAAGTGAGTGGTCCGAGGTCACTTATTTTGAACTCCTCCTTCATTTGACTCTTTACCTGTTTGATTCCTTCAAGATCATTGCCTGTGATAATAATATCATCAACATACACACATAAATAGATCACTTCAGATCCATTCCTCTTTATGAACAAAGAGGTATCCGCCTTGCTAGCTTTGAATCCTTGGTCCTGCAAATAAGTAACCAATCTGAAATTCCAAGCTCTTGGAGCTTGCTTCAATCCATACAAAGCTTTCTTTAGTTTGCATACATAGTTAGGATGATGTGCATCCTCATATCCAGGAGGTTGTGCCATATACACTTCCTCAGAAATCCATCCATTCAAGAAGGCATTCTTTACATCAAGTTGATAAAGATTCCAATTTCTAGATGCAGCAAGACTTATGAGAACCCTAATTGTAGGCATTTTTGCAACAGGAGAGAAAGTCTCCTCATAATCAATACCATGGGTTTGAGCAAACCCTTTAGCAACTAACCTTGCTTTGTGTCTATTTATACTTCCATCTGGATTCCTCTTGATTTTGTATATCCATCGAGATCCGATTATCTTCATAGATGGCTTGTTAGGTACAAGCTCCCAAGTGTCATTCTCCTTCAAGGCTTCCATTTCTTCATCCATTGCATCTCTCCAAGCTTTCTTGCTTTGTGCTTCTTCGAATGTGGTAGGTTCTTCATTGGTTGAATCCTTTGCAATGTAGATTGAGTGCTTGGTGACCAAAGAAGTATCATAACCAAACCTCTCTGGTTTCTTCTTCTCCCTCGAAGACCTTCTAAGTGGTTGATGTGAGCTCTCGGGTCCATATGTAGCATCCTGCATCTTTGCTTTACCTTTGTTCTTCCATAGCTTTAGTCTTTCCAAGTCTTCTAGGTCAATCTCCGAATCACTTTCTTCAATCTGCTTTGGCTCCTTTGGTTGAAGTGATGGAAAATCTTCATCCAAGTCATATGGCAGCTTCACTTTCCTGTCATCATCAAACCATGATTTGTTTTCATCAAAAATTACATCTCTACTCACAGAAAATCCTTTATTGGTTGGATTGTACAATCTATATCCTTTTTGGTTTTGATCATAACCAATGAATACACACTTCTCTGCCTTGGGATCCAATTTCCCTCTTACTTGAGAAGGAATGTGAGCATAGGCTAAGCATCCAAAGATTTTACAATGCTCTAGACTAGGTCTTCTTCCATTCCACACTTCATATGGAGTGGTTCCATCTAGTGACTTAGATGGAAGTCTATTTATGAGATATGTGGCTGTCGACACAGCCTCTGCCCATAGGTAGTTCGGCAATCCCTTTTCGTTGAGCATGGACCTTGCAGCTTCGACGATAGCTCTATTCCTCCTCTCTGCTACACCATTGAGTTCAGGTGTATACCTTGTAGTGACTTCCCTTTTAATGCCTCTTTCATGCAAGAAGGCATCAAATTCAGAAGAGAAGTATTCTCCTCCACCATCTGATCTGAGTCTTTTCAAAGTCCTACCTGTTTGATTTTCAACAAGAGCAATATACTTCTTAAAGCAATTAAACACTTCATCCTTGTGCTTCATGAAAAACAGAATGGTCCACCTGCTACAATCATCTATGAAAGACACATAATATCTTGAGCCTGATATAGATGGCTCCTTACTTGGACCCCACACATCCGTGTGCACTAGATCCAAAGGATTTTGATACATATATCCTTTCTTATTGAAAGGTTGTCTATGAGCCTTGCCGAGTTGACAAGCTTCACACTTATAAATCATGTGTTGCCTTGTGATATTAGGCAAACCAAGTACACTTTGGTCCCTGCAAATCTGTTTGAGTGTCCTCTCACCAATGTGAGCAAGCCTTTTGTGCCATATCTCCAACTCTGTTAGAGTTTGAGATCCATAGCTAAACAAAGCTATGTTCTTTGTATCTTCCACTTCAAAAGTGAAAAGCCTTCCTGTCTTTTCTCCTTTGGCAATCCTTCGAAAGCCTTGCCTTGGGTCTTCAACATATGCTCCAAATCGATTGAATCTAACTTGCAATCCTTTTTCAACAATCTGTCCAACACTTATTAAATTTTTGGTAATTGTAGGGACATACAAGACTTTGCTTAAGAGGTTCATATTCCCATCTGATGTCTTCACATTACCTATCTTCTCCACTGAGTGCTTTGTGTCATCTCCTGTCTGCACTTCATGCTTGTTATGAGGATCTTCCAAATCAGAAAGTAAAGCCACATTTCCTGCTACATGGTTCGAGCATCCCGAATCAATGTAAAATATGTGATCATCATCCTTACCCTTCTTCGTTGATAGATTCATAATCAATAATGAATCTTCTTGACTTTGGTCCTCTGCATAGTTATTGTAATCTCTTCTTCCTCTATGGCCACTTTGATAGTTGTTGTTGTTGTTGTAATTGTTGTTGTAGTAGTTGTTGTTGTAGCCTCCATTGTACCTGCCTCTATTTGATCCATAGCCACCTCTATTGAATCCTCTTCCTCTTGAGTTCCTCGGGTTCCTGAAACATTCTTCAGTAGTATGGTTAGATAAGCCACATATGTTGCAAGGTTGAGATGATTGGAATCTCCCCCTGCCTTGCTTTCCACTTCTGCCTCTTCCTCTAGCTCTTCCTCTACCTGCAAAGTTTGCTTGGAAAGAGCTTCCTTCATCTTCATTCTTTCTATTCTTTGACTTGTCCTTGACCTTAGCTTTATCAGAATATAAGGCAGAAGTTTGATTACCTCTTGAGGACTCACCACCTTTGCTAATCTTTGCTTCATGAGTGAAGAGTTGGCCCATGAGTGTGTTGAGGTCGGGTACATGCATATCCATGTATAAATCCATGGCTGTTGTGAATGACTCCCACTTGTCGTCTGCTTTGATTCCATTCATGATTTGTCTTATGATTTGCTCCTCTTCAATTACCTCTCCAATGCTTCCAAGTTGGTCGGAAATCTCCTTCATCTTTGTGACATAATCAGTCACATTTTGCTTCGGGCTTTTCTTCATTGTTGTGAACTCCATCCACAATTGGTTCTTCCTTGCTCGAGTGTTGGAAGAGAAGAAAGAAGCAAGTGCATTCCAGGTTTCTCTTGATGTCTTGCATCCCTTGACATGAGGTAAAAGAAAATCAGAGATTGAGTTTAGAATATAAGACCTTGCAAGTGCATCCTTCGAACACCAATTCGAAAGTCCTTCCACTTCTTCATGTGATGGTTGCCCTTTGTTCCTCATGGTTGGCATTGCTTCATCTCCGGATATGAATCCATATAGATTCCTTCCTTGAAGGTAAGCCTCCATCCTTAGAGACCATGCCGGGTAGTTGTTTCGATCCAATTTGTCAATTGTTGATGGAAATCCATCTCCCATGTTGCTTGACTATGCTCTGATACCACTGTGAAGAGAGATGGTGGATGCAATCCAAAGATGAGTAGGTGCCGCTACAACCAGCTTCACACCAGCCAACTGAGACTTCAGAGTTGATTAGTAGACCCTTTGAGCTTCCTAAATCCACCAAAATATCAGCCAAGTACTTTGGAACATGTATCCCAAAAGTTTAAGTCAAGACCGACAAGTTGCGAAATGACTAGCTCCCAAAACTTGCTATTTTTGGACATACACCTGCTGGAAAAAATGAACAGTGCTCTCAACCTGGAAGGAATTAGAAAAATTCCTTTTGGGCATAGCAAATAGACTTAGCAAGCTTCCTATTCCAAGTTAAAACACTTCAAATGATGGACTGAGCACTGAGAACAAGTTTCATCAAGTTCTGGAACATTCCCACAATTCTCGGGGCTCTGCAGAGATAGACCAGTAAGCAGTAAAATGCAGATATCTCCAAAAGTATAAATCCAATGACCTTGAAAATTTATAGGTAGAAACTAGACAGTGAGAGCTATCCAACGCACTTTAAAACACTGAAAAATGTTCAGTAAAACTCGAGATATGACCTTCTGAAGTTACTGCTCTGAGTGAGTATAGTAGAGAACAAAACAGAGAGGTAGATGATAATAAATGTATAGATTCACATATGATTACAACCACATTGGCAATGAATCTTTGCACAATGGGAGTAGAATGATAGAGCTATGGAGTAAGCTCTTCAATCTCTACAAAATGACATCAAGTGGTCACGTACAAGGCTTGCTAATCGCCTCTTCCTTCTTGCTCCTTTTATAGCTATTCTTGGAGGGAGTTTTGAATTCGAATTCGAATGGCTCCACCTAAAAGTGATCCCCAAAGTTAGGAGAGATTCCCTCAGCTCAAAAATTCGTGATTTTGGTAGTTGGAGCCACGAATTTGCTTTTACATCATGGATGAGGTAAGCCATCCTTTTACTTTTTTCTTTTTCCATTTACAAGAGATAAAATGTACTCTTTTACAAGAGGTGTTCACATGACTACTCATGTGACTTACAAATGAGGATAATATCAAGCATATCAAGCATGTAGGCTTGGGCAAAATGCACCAACAAAAGGATTATAGTTGAGTCTTATAGATTATGGAGCCAGATCCAGATCAATGGTTCAAGAATATTTCCAAAGGATAAGAGACAAGTACACTATTCATGTTTGAGCTCCAAGACACAAGGGACGTAGCATTGTTTAATTATGGCACACAAACTCTATTAGAGTTAGACTTTTGGCACAATAGTTTATCTCACATTGGACAAAGGACCTTAAAACAAATTAGCAGAGAGCAAAGTGTATTGGACTCCCAAATATCACAAAGAAACACATAATTTACATATCCAATTCATGCCAATGGCAAGTCCCATAGGAAACCTTTCACAAAAAAGGAATACATACATGGAGACATCTTGGAGCTTCTCCACGCTGATGTTTGGGGACCAAGCAAAGAATCATTCATCTCAATAGAGCATAAAGATGAAGTGTTTTCTTGTTTCTAGAAGTATCTTGCACTTGTAGAAAATCAAACAGGTAGAAGCTTGAAGAGACTAAGGTCTAATGAAGGGGGAGAATATTTCTCCCATATTGATTTTGAAACTTTCTTAATAGAAAGAGGTATCAAAAGAGAAATTACAACTAGATATACATTTGACAAAAATGGTGTAGCAGGAGAGGAGTAGAACCATTGTGGAAGCAGCTAGGTCAATGCTTAATGAGAAGATCTTTCCCAATCATCTATGGACAAAGGTAGTATCCATTGTCACATACCTCATTAACAGTTACCATCAAAATCCTTAGAATGAATGACACATTATGAAGCTTAGAGTGGAAGAACACCAAGTTTGGATCATTAGAGGATATATGGATGCATTGCATATGCACACATGCATTCACAAATCAAAGGGAAACTTGATCCTAAGGTGTGTGTTCATAGACTATGACCTGAATCAAAATTTTTATAGGCTATACAATCCTAGTACTAAATAACTGTTGTAATTCTTGACGTAGTATTTGATGAGAATAAATCTTGGTTCAAAGATTATTGTAGGAAAATCAACTTGCCCTATGACTTGGAAGATGACCTTCCAACTCTATCAAACAAAGCTCCACATACACTTGAAGAATTGAGTGAATAAAAAGATGAAAAAAAGACACCTAGAAGAGATATCAAGTCATGGAACTCTAAAGGTAAAGCCCAAGTGCAGGAATTAAGAGATGTAGTAGAATCATCTCAACAAACAATTAGAAGATCTACAACAAAATAGAACAAATTGGAAAAATGATACCTCACTGGTTAGTAAGCATTCTATATATATGGCTCAAGAAACTAATTCTATAGAACCCTCATCATATGATCAAGCCAAGAAGAATCCAGAGGGGAAGCATGCCATGGATGAATAGATTGAAGCATTGAGAGAACAATACTTGGGACTTAGTTCCCAAAAGACGTCAAGTATGAAGGTTATTGAATCCAAATGGATCTACGATGTAAATAAGAACTCTGATGAAACCATAAACAGGTACAAGGCTAGATTACTAGGAAAATGATATGCTCAGAATCAAGGCATTGATTATGTGGAGACCTTGTCTCCTATAGCAAAGATGCCTAGCATCAAGATACTCATGAGTATTGAAGCTACCAAGAATCAGAAGATATACCAAATGAATGTCACGAATGCTTTCTTGAATCGGTGGATCCCAAAAAAGGTATATATGGCTCAACCTCCAAGTTTTGAAGACTGACAATATCCTAAGTATGGTTGTACATTAAGAACAACTCTATCTAAAATCAAGCTCCAAGAGCTTGGAATCATAGACACATTACTTGTCTACAAGAAAAAGGTATGGTGAGCAAAGTAGATCCTTCTTCATTCCTCAAAAAAGCTCATGGAGAAGTTATATACCTCTTTTTATATGTAGAAGATATCATTGTAATAGGTAATGATCCTGAAGGCATAAGTAGAATCAAACATCAAATGAAGGAAAAATTTCAAGATAAGTGATTTGCAAAAATTAACATACTTCCTTGGATTGGAATTCATATATACAGAGCATGGTATGTATGTCACTCAAAGAAAGTACATCAAAGAGGGGAGTTGTTGGTACGTATCCAACCTAGGAGCTTGATCATATATTTTGGAACTCTGTGATTTATGAGGATCATATATATAACAAGCAAATTTATTCCTAGCTCATAGTTTAGAGAAAAATTCATTTAACGTACTCTTATGTATACAGGTTTTAGACCTTAAATTCGAGACTCGATGTAAACTGAAGGGAGCCGAAATTCATCAGTTCTATTTGAATTCGAAATTCAAATAATTTTTTGAAAAGACAACTGGAATTTTGGTAGAATCATCAACACCAACCAACTAGAACCATGGGAAAAAAGTCTATATACACTTCAATGAAGAAGTTGTGGATATAGATTGCGCTCTCAATCACTTCAGAATTGCTTATTATTCCTTAGTTATAGTCATAGGAGTCTTGCAACACCTCTCAGCATTGTATTTTACAAATCAATACATATACTTGAAGTTTCATCATCATCTTAAGCTAGTGTGTATTGTTGACTATCCACTATTCATGTATGATGACTTCTCATAGTGATTGAAGTGAACTCATGGTCTCAATCTCTAAAGCAATGCATGTATAATGAAGATACCATCGTTATGAACTTGTCTATGTAAGGATTTGATCATTAAATCTCTATGAGCAGAGATATGAGTGAGTCTCTGTGATTGTGTGTATGCATTATCTTCTTGCTAAAAAAGTTGAATTCACACTTGTGACTTCTTCAATTTATTTCTCACATTCTAGGCACTCTAAATTCAAGATATAACTTGGAATAACTCACCTAATATCCTATTAGAATCTATGCCAAGGAGTTTCCTCAATTCATAGTAGGTTAAGAGTAATGAGCATTTATGTGAGTGCCTTCTTCCATAAATAGATGGTTTTCTCTTCATGCTCATAATCTTCAAATAGTCTGCTTGATGCAAACTTTTGAGTATAGTGATCCAAGTATGATGCCTAGGAAGTCTTTAATTGGTTTCAGGAAAGAAATAGGTAGGTCTACAGCAGGTTTTTGCAAAGGCTCACTCATCTTTGTACTCTACCATCACCTCCTCACATAACTAAGGTCAAAAAATGAGGCAATAAAGATAGAAATATAGGTGCAACAAGAAGAGATGGAATGAAATAAATTTTCTCTTAAAGCCCAAGCACTGGTTAACGAATGAAATTATGATGTTGTGGTACACGACAATGATTTTGAAGATCTTGAAAATGAACATGCCTCAATGGAAAACTCACCTAAAAATGAACATGATTGGGCTATACATGAATATAGGGAAGTACTAGCTACATAAAGCATGCGAGAAAAGTGGATCAAGTTAATGCAAGAGTTATGAAATGCCTTTGAGAAAGACAATTCGGATCCACAAATGACCTAGTGCATGGGGAAGATCTGCAAAAAAAATTGGTGTCCTCCAGTCCTCCCACTTATGGTCATGTCAAAGAAAAGGCACAAGATAACATTAAAATAAAGATCAATATCAATGTGGATGAAGCATATATGTTGATGCAAGATCATGTATGGCATCTTAACAAAAAATATTTTTTTTAAAGAAAATCCATCCCGATGATGATGCTTACTCCAAGAGAACCCATGTATTGCATTTGTATATAGTAGTGTCCCAGTGTACATACAATACAATCCAATTAATGCTCCATTCACTCACCCTCACCCATGGTCAAACTATGATATCATGTGTATCTCCTCCCATCCACAAAGTATTGGTTGAACTATCTAGCAATGGCGACCCCCATAAGCAATAAAATTACTATAAAATACATGTTTGCCACATAGTTTTTTGGTAGAAGGAGGTTGCAACTCTACCATACCTAACTTGTGAAAACTTAATCAAATTTTGGGAACACTTAGAAGCCTCGTTGTGTTTAACTTTGATCCCATTCCAGAGATAGCATTACCAAGGTTTCCTTATGGGGTATGACCCCTTCTATTCGATTTATTCAAATGCCAACACTGACATGTTTTCTAGCATATTACATTCGATGTCACTTTTTTGATAGCCACCACATGTCCATTTTGAAGAGGCATTTCATATTGGATTCTGTGAGAAACACTCATAGAATTTTTGTATAATATCAAATGGACCCACACCATGTCGTGATTCCATTTTTTTAGATATAAAGCATTTAGGGATGATACCAGCCACACTTAGTGCTTGAAGCATTGCATGGAATGACAAACTCATCTTTCTGACATAGAAGAATATCTTTCAAGACCAAGAAACACATAAGAAAGCCAGTAAAATGTAACCCCAACATGATACACAAATGCTTCTCGAGCACTGCAAAGTTTCAGAGGGAAGGAGTCCTTGGTAGAAAAACCATAAGCAAAAGCTATGGAGTAAAGATTAAAAGGTATGAAGTATGAAGAGGTGATGGAAGAGTAAAGAGCTGAGAGGTCCTTTCCAAAAACCTGCTCTAGACCTGCCTATTTCTTTCTTAGAGAGACTAATAGACTTCCTAAAATTGCTAATAATGCATTAATATGACCTTAGTACTTTAGAGAAATTATTTACAAAAATTTGTGTCAAAATAGAATATTTGCATATTCTGAGCATGAAGAGAAAACCCTCTATAGAAGGCACTCAAAAAAATGTTCATTGCTCTCAACCTACAATGAATTAATCAAAATGTTTTTACAAAACGTTTAATAAGAAATTAAGAGACATATTACACTTTATATATTTAATCTAGAGTGCCTAGAATATGAGCAATATAATTAAGAAGTTACAATTGTGATCTTGAGATTTTAAGAAGAAGATAATGCATACATGGAGTCATAGAGAGATAGATAATGCATACCTTGATGCCAAACTTTCAACTCTAATAGATTTTGTGTACCATAATTGAACAATGCTATGTTCCTTGTGTCTTGGAGCTCAAATGTGAATAGTCTAAATGTTTGTTCACCATTGGAAATCTTCTTGAATCCTTGGTATGGAAATTCCATATAGGTTCCAAAACTTTGTAAATATCACATGCAATCCCTTCTCCACAGTATGTCTTACACTTATCAAATTCTTGGTGATGTTGGGTACATAGAGAAATCTGCTCATTAAGTTCATATTACCATTTGATGTTTTCACATTTCCAATGTTCTCCACAAGGTGCCTTGTGTCATCTTGTGCTTTGAACTACATGCTTATTTTTGGGGTCGTCCAAATGTGAGAGTAGTGCTACATTCCCTACAACATGATTTGGACATCCAAAATCCATACAGAGTAATGTTCATCTACTTTTTCTTATTTCATAGTGATATTCATGACTAGAAGTGAGCCTTCTTGTGATTAATCATTAGCATATTTTTTGTATTCTCTCCTAACTTTGTAATCTCCTTGATAGTTTTTGTTGAGTTTGTTATGTCCATTGTCGCCATACTTGTTATATATGCCTCCAAGAGCTCCATATCATCCTTTATTGGACCCTCTTCCTATCTAGTTCCTCGATTTCTTGAAACAATGTTCAATGATATGATTTGTAAGTCCACATGTGATAGATGGTGAGGAACCTTGAGATATTCCCCTGGCTTTTCTACCTCATCTACCTCTTCCTCTTGTACTTATCCCTCTTGCTGCAAATTTATCTTGGGAGATACTTGCTTGTTCGTAAGAATTATTCCATTTTGCTTTAGCATCTTTGCTTCTATCTTTATCAGTGTATAAGGTAGATAATTGATTACATCTTTGTGTATCTCCATTCTTCAAAAGCTTGTCTTCATTGCTAAAGAGTTATCCCATGAATGTGTTGAAATATGGTACTTGCATATACATATATAGGTTCATGGGAGTGGTGAACGCTTCCCACTTATCATCTGCTTTGATGCCATTGATGACTTGTCTGACTATTTGCTCACCATCTTTAATCTCTCCAATGCTTCCTAATTGGTCAGCTATGTTCTTTATCTTGGTGAAAATGTTGGTGACACTCCTTGGATTGCTTCTTGAGGGAGGTGAACTCCATCCACAATTGATTCTTACTAGCCTTAGTGCTTAAAGAGAATAATGATTCAAATGGAATCCAGGAGTCTTTCGAATTCTTACAGCTCGTAATGTGTATAAGTAAGAAGTTAGAGATAGATTTTAAGATATATGACCTTTCCAAGGCATCTTTTGCACACCATATATTCAACCTCTCTTGTTCTTCTTGAGTTGGTTGTCCTTTGGTCCTTACCATAGGCATCAGCTCATCTCCAGATATGTATCCATAAATATTTCTTCCTTAAAGATATGCTTCTATCCTTACAAACCATGCCAAGCAATTACTTTGATCCACTTTGTCAATTAAACAAGTAAAGTCATTATCCACACTATATATAATATGATGATGCTTTGATACCATTGTGAAGGAGTACAAAGATGAGAGGGTCTTTCCAAAAACCTCCTCTAGACCTGCCTATTTCTTGCTTGGACAGACTAATATACTTTGTAAGCTTAATATTGATGCATAAATATGAATTTAGTAGTTTGAAGCAAAGATCTCAAAAGTTTTTGTCAAGACAGACTATTTGCATATTATGAGCATGAAGAGAAAACCTTGTATTTATGAAAGAAGGCACTCTAAAGAATACTCACTTCTCTCAACTTGCTATGAATTGATCAAATTTGTTTTGCACAACTTCTACTCAAAGTTAACTGAGCTATTCCAAGTTACTAGAATGTGATAAATATATTTAAGAAAAGAGAGGTGTGATTATGACATTTCAAGAATAAGACAATGCATATACGAAGTCAAAAAAAGCGATTCATATCTCAGCACACAGAGATTTAATGATCAAATCCTTGCATACACAAGCTCAAAATGATGTTACCTTCATGATCCATAAATTGTTTGAGACAATGACCATATGTTCATTTCAATGATTCACAAATCAACACACTTGAATAGTAGACAATTAGCAGAACACATTAGCTCAAAATGATGATAAAGCTTCAAGTATATTTATTGATATGTAAAGTATCAATGCTTGTAGGTGTTGGAGGACTCTTATGGCTATGAGGTTAGAAAACTAAACACTCTTGAAGTGTGTGAGAGCCCACTCTCTATGTGTGAATTTCCCACTTAAGTATATCTAAGACATTTCCTATGATTCTAGTTGGCAAGTGTTGAGTATTCTATCAAAGTTTCCAATCAATTTTTCAACGAGTTATTTGAATTTTGAATTCAAATATGACTCATGGGTTTCGGTTCCTTTTAGTTTTACCTCAAATCTCTACATTTAAGGTTTAATACCTTTTATAATATGTAAAAATAAGTTGAGGTGATCCTTAGGCATGGCCTAAGAATAAATGTAAGTACATATATAGTGGTCTAGAGATATGGTCAAGATCTCAGGCTTGCCATATGTACAAACATGAAGAGGCCCACCAATTTTTTAATTCGGGCCATGATCTGCATAGAAGATTTCTTAGATGGTTCTAAGAAAAAAGGAAGCTTAAAAAAACAGATTTTTTTATCCACGAGAGGCAACTCATGCCAAATATTCCTATTTTGTAATTTTCCATGTATTATCTACCTATCTTAGAGGCTTATGATGTATTCCATTTATACTTTTGTAAAGGCCAAGGATTCAGATTCCTTGAGCTTACAAAGTTAGTTCAAGTTTTATGTAATTTTTCTAGTTGTTTTAGTTGTCAATTTTAGGACTTTATTTTTAGGATTTCAATGTAAAATCATTTGAAAAGGGGTTCATCTCCATAAGTATAAAGGACAGAAACCCTAGTTCTAAAGAAGGATTTGAAAATATGAAGTGAATTTTCGTGAATTTTCATTCTAAAGATGACATCTTTCATCTCATTCTTCATTTAGAGTGCGCATGGTGTGCTTGAGGTGTGCCAATCCCACCTAGACCTATGGTAAGTGTTTTTCCACGCTCTAAGTATGTATTTATTGCTATTTGTGTATGTTTTGAGACTGTTCTTCAAGAATGTGTGTTTGAGCTCCATATCTTTGTCTTGGCATGTCTTCATACATTTGAATAGGCCAACCCCATCTACACCTATGGTAAGTGTTTTTCCATGCTCTAAGTATGCATGTATTGCTACTTGTCTATGTTTTGAGACCGTTTGTCAAGAATGGGTGTTTGAGCTCCATATCTTTGTCTTGGCATGTCTTCATACACTTGAATAGGTTAAATATACTCGGCTTGACTATTAAGTTGATCTAAACCACTAGAAGGTTGAGCTTTATGCTAGCGGGTCTACAACAAAACCTCATACACCTAGAAAAAAACATCGATTTCATTATTGGAATGGTAACATCTTGCTATGGTGTTACTATTATCAAGACTTCCCATGGTGTGCATGGTGTGCTTGAGGTGTGCCAACCCCATCTACACCTATGGTAAGTGTTTTTCCACGCTCTAAGTATGCATTTATTGCTATTTGTGTATGTTTTGAGACTGTTCTTCAAGAATGTGTGTTTGAGCTCCATATCTTTGTCTTGGCATGTCTTCATACATTTGAATAGGCCAACCCCATCTACACCTATGGTAAGTGTTTTTCCATGCTCTAAGTATGTATGTATTGCTATTTGTGTGTGTTTTGAGACCGTTCTTCAAGAATGGGTGTTTGAGCTCCATATCTTTGTCTTGGCATGTCTTCATACACTTGAATAGTGTAAATATACTCGGCTTGACTATTAAGTTGATCTAAACCACTAGAAGGTTGAGCTTTGTGCTAGCAGGTCTACAAAAAAAGCTCATACACCTAGAAAAAAACATCGATTTCATTATTGGAATGGTAACATCTTGCTATGGTGTTACTATTATCAAGACTTCCCAAAAGTCCTTTCACTAATAAAGGTCAAAAAAATAGCTTCAACGCTTTATAAAAAGATGCTTTATTAAACGTACAATGAAAGGTGTAAATTACAATCATAAATTAGACATGTGGAATAAATAAATTATTTACAATAAGGTTTTATGTTATTAAGTAGTAATAAATATAATCATCTGTAGTGTAAATTACGAGTTGCATGTTCTTATTATGCACATGCAACAAAAAAAGATAGTGTGTGTGTGTGTGTGTGTGTGTGTGTGTGTGTGTGTGTGTGTGTGTGTGTGTGTGTGTGTGTGTGTGTATATATATATATATATATATATATATATATATATATATATATATATATATATATATATATATATATATATATATAGTGCGTGAATAATTATTTCATTTCCATCAAAGAAAAATAGCAATCAGAATACACAACTTCGATGCAATCAAAGGGCCCCACTACATAAAATAATCTTTGGTTCAAGAAGAAATCACATTTCAAATGAAGGTTCAATAATAGTAAGGTATATTAAAATGTATGAAATGAAAGCGCCTTGTATCAAACAAAATTGTACAAGGAATGAATTTGTATCATTATAAAAGCTTGACTCCTTAAAAGATAAGGAAGGTAATGATCTACTTATCCAAACAATACATCAATCAAAAAACCAAAAATATTTTCCTTATAGATATGTCCAACCAAGACTTGGACTCACGACTAGCCTACAAGGTCGAGTTTTTGAGTGTGTTTCCAATTCATTGTAGTCTCAAAATATATATATATATATATATTTTTTCGTTATATAACCAATTTAATTTATTCAATTAGTTCAAAGACTATAATAAAAGGTTTGAAGTACTCATTAACATATTATCAGCAAAAATATACAATTTTTTTTGTTTCCACCTTTCAATATTGTATCAAAACTCTTTATCAACAATGATGAATCTCCATAAACATATCGGGTGATCAAGTAGCCCCTTAATACCTAATATTAATACCCCTACTTCATGTGCCTTTATTCACAATGCTCTTTTTTTAATCAAGCAATTATAATATTGCACATAATTTTACTTGCGGACGTAATGTGTCCCTATTGTAAGGCTACAAGGAGATATGAGATATATATTAGGATATCTATATTGTTCCATTACCCATGTGCCTTTTTTTTAAGAGATTGAACAAAATAAAGTAATGACATTACTTGGTATCAAAAGGATGGAAACACAAACATAACAGCTAGTGTCACTATCGCATACAACAAAAAAAAGTAGATGAACATAAATATTCCGGTCATATTAAACGCTTCAATATTACCCAAAGTTAATTAAAGAATTTTTATAATGCAATCCCAATAGAAAATATTTACTAACTTCCAATCATGTGTCATAAGCTTAGACCTGGTAATTATGTAAATAATAAAGTTAGCTAAAAATAGCCGAAGCACAAGAAAAAGGAAGTTTCCTCATTTTCTACACACAACTAGATGAGCTTGTCCGTGAAAAGACGTTTTTCTACAGATTTGTTCCCACAGAAGCACTATGAGAAAAATAGCGGGAAGCGACACCACTTGCTTCATATTCACATAAGTTGGTAGCCTCGTGATTTGATGTTTCCATGTTGAGTATAGTCCGAGGGTATAATTGATGTTGAGTGTGAGTAACACAAATAAACACTAATTGCAAAAGTTATGCTCACATTAAAGGATAGTTTCTCAAGACGATATATGCTTTAATACCTATGTGACTATATTGAATAAAGTTCGACTCTGAAGTGTATATAGAAGTGGCCACTAATATCTAATTCGTAAATTTTGGTTATCTTGAAATATAAAATGCAGGTAGCTAACGTATAAAAGAAAGAATCCTACATAAGTACAATGGATAAACATAATGTTATAAATTAGTTAGTAAGATATTTTTTGTTTATCATTAATCTATGATTCAAAAAGAAACAATAACAAAAATGAATGTGTATGTTATGGGCATATGGATTATGACTCAAAGTAATGGTCATGAAATATAAGTAAATAATGCAAATACACCTTTTCAGTAAGTTTCTAGCAAGCAAGACCCAAAACAACACGAATGCAACACCATGGATCAATATTATGTGAACGTTGTGGGTTAGCTGGTACCACAATTTCTTGAAGAGAGGTTTATACATGAGTTAATTGGTTTGTGTAAACATGTGTTTATAGATGTATGTATATATGTATGTATGTACGCATTGGGATACTAACTTATACTTGTGCTTGCAAGCTAGAGTGGGGTGTAGTACGTTAAAATGTATGTGTCCCAAGAGTTAGGATATGTTGTATGTATGTATGGGTGTATGTATGTATGTATGGGTGTATATATGTATGTATGTATGTATGTATGTATGTGTGTGTGTATGTATGTGTGTGTGTGTGTGCAGGCATGCGTGTATGTGTGTATGTATTCTCTACATCTGTATGTTCGTGCATGTTTCTTAATTACAACATAATATATGTAAACTACTCATAGATGGCACCACTCCTAAAGAGAATTTATTTTCTTGTTGACGAGTCTACTAGTTCAAGGGAGGAAATGAAAGCATGTTCAACATAATAGAAAAAATTATTGCATCCAAATTTGGTTGATCCTTTAGATATTTCATCAATGTATTAATAATATTCCATCGACAAGAGATATGGATGTTTTCATGATGTCCTTATACCCCACATAGCAGCTACTAATATGAATAGAGTTTTAACTTTTGGAACATAGACATTCTTTCCTAAAAATCACTTAATCAACATTAGATGATGGATCATGTATCTATCCATTTGCAATTGATTGCCTTTGGTAAATCACGTTTCCATGCTTTTAGTAGATTCTCTCCATTTTGGGAAGTTTGAGTGCTTCTCAAAAAGTTCTTATCATTAAGGAGCAAAAAGTTTGACTTGTCTTGATCTATCATGGGAGTGGAAGAGAAATACGGTCGGTAGAGAATACCACTACGTGGAAAAACCAAACATCAAACAACTGGTCGGACAATTCAAGGTTGACACACGTTTAAATGCCTTTGGATTATGATGATATAGTATCGACTACCCATTAGCAATCCATGAAGTTGTCCGTATGGAATGCACATGGACTAGAAAGAAACAATGATGTTTTATAGAATCGGAAGAGACCAAAAAATAATGATGATATGCAAAGCGTGCAAATTACACTAAATGAAAAACATTGTATATATAAATCAAAGATATAGACAATACAACATTAAATATTTTTCCACATTTCTAATGCTAATACAGAAATCTTCATATATTCTCTTTGTATTTGTACGATTGTGAAGAAATTGTTCTCAGCATTATCTCACATTTTTGGTTCTGCGAGCCTTCCGATTTCCATAAATGTGATCATTTTTAATGCAAGAAACGGTCGTAAAACTAGTCTCTAATTTCATGATTAGTCTTTTATGCACATGAATTATGTATGTATGTAATAGATGTATGTACGCCTACTTATGATGAATACATGCAAGTATGAGTATGTGTATCTGCATATGTATGGATGTATGTACGTTCGTATGTACATACGTCCGTAACTTTGTAAGTACATACTACATACATACCTACATACACATGTACGTTCATGTGTGTGTACCTTTGTGTGTGTAAATCTTATATTTTAGTCAAGGTTGCCACTGCCCATCGACCATCGATGACGTATTCATATCAATCTTTTATATTCATGAATGAGGCCCACCCTTTACAGACGACGTACCACCCAAAGTAAAGAACCACGGAAGCGGTAACTAATGTACTACACTGAATCCTAAACAAACACATCGTTGTAAATGCAATACGTATTGATTCTTTGTGAACGCACATGTATACACATTCTCTACGAACGCAACAAGTGATTTCTATACTGTTGCAAAAAATTCTAGAGTCGATCCCTCTTCAAATCTACATTTTTAAACTTTCATATAAAAAGTACCTGCTATCGGATTTCATTTCTATAATTGAATTGCAAATTTCCGCATGATAGTACACTACAGAAACCTGTTCTGACTAAGAATTGTCGCAAAAAAGCATATCTTAACTATACGTTGCCACAACCAGCTGCACTATAAACGTAACTAGGTGTTGTCCACCTGTACAGACAGACTCCTGGTTTCCGTTAAACACTCTGAACGAGAAATTGCAACTCTGTTGATAGCTACACTGCTATCATCGTTCGGTATACACCCGATTCCCTAGACATTTACTCTTTGCCTTAAGACAACATTTGAGGAAATTAAACTGAATTTATCATGTAACAGCTCAATTGAGGAGGCTTACGCTGTAGGGACCATCTGTTTTGTTTGATGACAAATCCGTCAGCATTTATCACTAGCAAAGTTATTCCATAGTCAAATCTTAGGATTGGCAACCAGGAATTATTGCGATCAACACTACGATCTAATCTTTATGGATTTTGCGTGTGTGTGTGTGTGTGTGTGTGTGTGTGTGTGTGTGTGTGTGTGTGTGTGTGTGTGTGTTTTCGTGGGGTGCATGTGCCCTTCGTGCTTGCATGTACAAGCACATGCACACATGCATGCACACAAGCGCATGTGCACGTGCATGTTCATTTAAGGCAGCCAAGCTTGTCTAACTGCCGTAGTCCATATCCAGAAAGCCCAATTGTTTCATATTACAGCCCTCAGCATTTGTGCACGAATGTTTTGGGGTAAGGCTGAGCCGTAGATCTTTCAAAAGCAGTTAATTCGATTCAGAATCATGCTAGAGAAGGTTTCTTTTCTGTGGGTAGCCACAGCAGAAAAAGAGAGCGGAGGAGAGACTTTAGAAGCTGATTATGAGTGCCTCCAAACAAGGTTCAGCCAGGGATCTGTCAATGGCAATATCCTTTTTCTTGCCCCTTCTTTTTCTATCTTCTTTTTTTTTTTTTGAGAGAGAGAGAGAGAGAGAGAGAGAGAGAGATTTGGAGCTTGATTGTGAGTGCCTTGAAGAAGATTCGGAGCATTCAACCTGAAATTATGATTCAAAGTCCAAATAATATATGCACAAGTCCTATTTATAAATGTCATACATGACAATGACACAATCGCATGGTGCAGCTCGCACACTCCATAGCATGTAGATTTCTGAGGCAACTGCAAAATAAGCCAACCTCAATGGAGAGAGAAACTTTGGAGCTGGATTGGGACTGCCTTGAAACATGGGGCTCTCAATGGCAGCCTTAGATGCTTATGTGTATACTACCAGCCCAAAAGTCCAGCGACAGGAAGGGAGGCATCCGTGCAAGAGAGAAGGGAGGACAGGAAGGGGAGAGAGCTTTTAAGCATTCAATCTGTAAAAAAGAGTTAATATCTAACAATATATGCACAAATGCTATTTATATTTACAATGTTATACACAAAAAATGACACAATCACATGCTGCAGCTCGCACACTCTTATCATGTACCATATTTGAGGCAACTGCAAAATAGGCCGACCTCAATGAACTGCTTGCCAATGGGGACCAAGCTGTACAGAACCAATCTTTAGATGAAGCCGAGGGTTTATGGAGAGGAGACAGCTATATGAATCAAGAGGAATCCTTAACCCCCATACGTTAATGGAGAGCAGGTTCGGGCATCCATTGGTTAATGCTAACAGCCCATTGCCAGTAACATGCCTACATCCCCACAGGTTGAGAATCTGCACCGGTTAAAATCTCTCTCTCTCTCTCTCTCTCTCTCTCTCTCTCTCTCTCTCTCTCTCTCTCTCTCTCTCTCTCTCTCTCTCTCTCTCTCTCTCTCTCTCTCTCTCTCTCTCTCTCTCTCTCTCTCTGTGTGTGCGCGCGCGCGCGCGCTCGCGCTCATCTGCCCCTGCCGCCTGCCCGACGCCCCTGCCCTGCCTGCCCGTCACCCAGCAGCCCTTGCCCCCCTTGCTCGACGCCCTGCCCATCACCCTGCCCTCCTTACCTCGACGCCATGTGATCGCCAGCGTTCCTGAGAGACGGGAGGTGTTGCGTGGAGGTGCTTGCACAGGAGAAGCCTCAACGTGGTCAACCATTCCTTGTATTGCCCTCGACGCTCAGGGTTCGGGTTACCTCTGTCCACCCCAGACCCCGACAGCCTCACCTTTGCCGCCCAATACCCTCACTCCGCTCTGCCCGCTGCCCTCTGCCGATCCCCCATGCCCCGCAACCCTAACCGAAACCCTAATATGATCGACACCCCAACCCAAAAATATGCAATGCACATAAGACTCTAGCCCTAACCTTAAAATACCCGAAACCCTATCCCTGACCTCAAAACCCTAACCCTGACCTGAACCTAACCCTAACCCTGACCTGAAAACCCTAACCCTAACCCTAAGCTAAAGCCCAACCTGAAACCCTAGTCTCAAAAACCATACAAACTAAAAGTTGCAACCTTATCTCTCTCTCTCTCTCTCTCTCTCTCTCTCTCTCTCTCTCTCTCTCTCTCTCTCTCTCTCTCAATATTCAAAAAAGCTGCTATCGTAGGATTTTTTTAATATTATCGCAAAAAGTTGCTTTTCATTGGATTTAACATTCTATCGCTATTTTTCATAGTGCTTTATTTTCTGATCGCTAGAATTAGCTTCTTTTGCCATCCACTAAGAATATAACCTAGCTTTTTGTGTTCTCTACATCAAGAACCTCAGAAATATGCATACCATCATTTTAGGGCAGAAACTAGGGTTTGAGTTTTCTCCTAATTCTGGCCTCTTATGAGAGAATGAAGCATACCACTAGATACCTCTCATGAAACTCTATCTATCTAGCCTAAAAAAGTTTCACCCAAAATGTACAAAAAAAATGGCCAAGTCCTAAGTTGGATTGCTGGAGATGGACCATATGTACATTGATTTCCAACAAGGCCTCCTTCAATGTCATATTGGTACAAGCTTCAGTAACCTGCACATCTTCTCATGACTATCTCTAGTCAATGCTTTGGTAAATATATCTGCAACATTCTCACTAGAAGGAACATAAACCAGCTCAATGTGCTTCTTTGCTATTTGTTCTCGAATATAGTGGTAGTGAACTTCTATATGTTTTGTCCTTGCATGATGCATTGGATTCTTTGCTATAGCTATTGCACTCTGGATATCTGAAAATATCTGAATGGGTTCATGTACTCTTACATTTGAATCACTGAAAATCTTCTGCAACCAAATTGATTCCAAAGTAGCTATAAATGTTGCACGATATTCAGCTTCACACAATGAAGTTTCAATAGTGGGTTGTCTCTTTGAAAGCCATGAGATAAGACAATCTCTGAGATAAAAACAAAAACCACTAGTACTTCTTTTAGTGTCTCTATCTCTTGCCCAATCAGAATCTGAAAATCCTTTTAGTAATAAATGTGTAGATTTCAAGAATATCAGAGCATAATTTGAAGTTCCCTTCAAATATCTGAAGATCCGCTTTACTGCTTTCCAATGTACCTTTGTCGGATTATGCATGAACATTGATACTTGAGAAACTACAATCTATATATCTAGACGTGTATTACAAAGATATATCAAGCACCCAACTTCTTGACAATATAAAGTAGCATCAAATGACTCTTCATCTACTACTATTTGTAAAGACGCGTTTTGATCCATAGATGTTTGCATTGGTTTAGCTTCAGTCATCTGAAACCTTTCTAATAGTTTCTCAATGTACTTTTGTTGTGTCATATACATACACTCATCTTTATAGAGAAACTGAATCCCAAGATAATAATGCAAGATTCCTAAATCATTTACATCAAATGTCTGCTTCAACTGTTCTTTGAACATCTGCAAATTTTCATTTCTAGGACCTGTAACTATAATATCATCCACATAAATTATTGCTATAATCATCAAACTTGTTTTAACTTTGACATAAAGAGTTGGAGCTGTATCTGAGTTATGGAAACTAATGGATAAAAGATGTGTGTATCTTTTCATACCATGCTCTAAGTGCCTGTTTTAATCCATACAAAGCTTTTATGAGCTTACACACTAAGTGTTCTTAACTTGTTTCCTCAAAACCTTCTGACTGCTGAATATATACATCTTCATGTAAATCTCCATTTCAAAAAGAAGTCTTTATGTCAAGTTGATATACATTCCAACCAAAATATGTTGCTAAAGCAAGTATTGACCTAATAACTATCATCCTAGATGTAGGAGCAAATATCTCATCATAATCAATACCTTTTTGTTGTGCATACCCTTTGACAACTAATCTGCTTTGTATCTATCAATAATACCATCTGCTTTCTGTTTGATTTTGAAGATCCACTTTACACCTATAGCTTTTTTACCCTCTGATAACTCATTTAGCTGCCAAGTTTGATTCTTATGAATAGAATCAAACTCTTCTTGCATAGCTTTTCTCCAAATAAGAATGTTGAGTGCATCTTTAACACATGCAGGTTCATCTTCACCTCTTGTGAGTGCTAAAATATCATGAATCTCGAAGTCTTCAACAAAACTTACATGATCTTTTTGTTGTTGTTGTATAGTTTGACTCTTTGTTGTTCCTATAAAAGTCTTTATACCACTATCTTTCCATGTCTGACCAAGTAGGTGTACCCTTAAATAGTGGTGATACTCTTTCTGACTCTTCAGTTTCCACTGGTTTTGGAATGTGTCCGTGGTGATCACTGATACTCTTTCTGACTCTTCAATTTCCACTAGTTCTGGAATGTGTCCTTCTGAGGTACTAGGACTCTCTAGAACTCTAGTACTTTCTTCCATTTCTAAAACTAAAGTCTCATGAGGAACTCACTCTGTAGAAGGTTGTGAAATTCCTCTTTCTTCAATCCTAGGAATTTTAACTCCCTCCTGATATGGTTGAACATGTACATCCGAATTCCGTCTGAAAAATCCATAGTCATTTTCACTAATGAACTCTGGAATTTCTGCTTCTTTATCATATATCTTATTTTCAGCAATATATGCATTGCGTGAAAGAATAATTTCACATGTCTCAAGAACATAAAACCTGTATCCTTTACTTTCAACAAGATATCCAATGAAAACAGCTTTCCTTGCCTTTACATCTAGTTTGCCACGATCCTTTTTCTCAACATGAACATAAGATAGTGATTTGAATACTCTGAAATAGCTCACATTAGGTTTTCTACCATAATATTGACTCATAAGGTGTGATTACCTTTAAAGCTTTTGTAGAAGACCTATTCAAAATGTGATTTGTTGTATGTACTACATCAAACCAAAATTCTGGTGAAAGCTTCTTGCACACCATCATGCTCCGCATCATCTAGACAAGTACTCTATTCTTCCTTTCTGCAATGCCATTTTGCTGAGGAGTGTAGGCAATAGTAAGGTGTCGAGTAGTACCTTTTTCTTCAAGAAATGTCTGAAACTCATTTGACAAGTATTCTCCACCTCTGTCACTTCTGATAGTTGATTGACTTGCATTCTCAACCATAGCTACAAATTTCTTGAACGTTGGAAAGACTTCTGACTTCAACTTAAGACCATAGATCCATGAATATCTCGTAAAATCATCAACATATAGAATAAAATACCTAAAACCTTGAATAGAGTCTGCTCTCATACGTCCATTCACATCTGAATGTATTATCTATAATTTCTTGGTAGCAGGTGGTTTATGCATTTTATCTTCAAGACATCCTTCACATATATCTGAAGCATCTGGTAGCTCAAATGAGGGTAAACTCTCAACCATACCTCTATCTCTGATACTCTGGAGAGCTCCAATACTAATATGTCCAAATCTTTCATGCCATACTTTATATCTTCCACCGGTGACAAAGATTTGACAGCATATGCTTGACTTATTTTTTGATAAAATAAAAATCCCTACTTTGTGCTCACCTTGCAAAATACACTTCTCTTCTTTGTGTGACAAAATCTTACAAACATCTCTCTCAAATACAACTTTGTAACCATCTCCTAAAAATGCAAATATAGATTGCAGATTCTTCTTGATATTAGGTACATATAAAACATCTGAAATCTGAAAATTAGCACTATCTCTTGACTTTAGGGTTACTGTACCTATTCCTACGACATCCAAATCATTGCCATCTGCAATAGTAACTCTTCTACTTGAAGAATAGGAGAGGGAAGAAAATACTTCTCTGCATCCTGTCATATGCTTTGTAGCCCCTGAATCAAATATCCAAGGATCCGCCGAAAGAACTTGTAAAGCTTCTTGATCAAAAGAGACTTCCTCAGTGACGATACAAGCATAAGAATGACCTTGAGGTTTCCCTTTTTTATCATCTTTTGCAACATTACTTGATGCCGTTTTCTTTTCTGCTACAATCCTTTTCTGACAAACGGCTATGAAATGTCCAGGTTTCTTGCAATAGTGACATAATGCTTCCTTCTTCTTAGAAGACTTCTTTTTAGTTGTAGTAGAAACAGAATCTGAAGTAGAAGGTGAAAGAGACTTACTTTCCTTCTTGGATTGTTTTTCCTTCTTATCCTTCTTCTTCTTTTTACCCTTTGATGAAGACAAAACTACTTTTTCATTCTCTTCCATACCCTTCAACTGATCTTCATCTTGAAGTAACAAGAATTGTAACTCTTTAAATGTAATCTCTCTATCTCTTGTTGTAAGAGTAAGAGTGGTAATAAAAGACCGATATGAGATAGGAAGTGAATTAATCAGCGTATTTACCATTTCTTCATTTGATATCTAAACTCCTACATTTAGAAGTTGATCTCTCGAGTCAATGAGCTTTGTAACGTGGGTTTGAATTGACTCACCAGCCTTCATCCTTGTGTTTGCTAGTTGTCTCGTCCAGTGAGCTTTCCTAGCAAGATTTTTGCTCTGAAAAAGATTCTCAAGCTTTAACCAAGCTTGTTTAGAACTTCTGCAAGTTCTGATTTGTGGTCGAATATGCTTTTTAACACTCATTGCTATGAATGAGAGAGCTAATGCATCTCTAGCATCCCATCTTGCTTGTTCTTCAGTAGGTGGAACTGCCATTCTTGTTATTGTGGATAGATTTACAAAGATGGCGTACTTCATTCCAACTACAAAGGCAATCACAGATGCAGCAACTGCTAGACTTTTTCTTAGATACAACTTTAGGCTTCATGGATTGCCTGATGATATTGTCAATAATCGAGATCCACAGTTCATATCCAGCCTTTGGAACAGTCTTTGCAAGCTCCTTGGTATTCAAGTTTAACTATCTACAGCAAGTCATCCACAGACTGATGGACAAACAGAACGAGTGAATCAAGTCCTAGAGCAATATCTCTATTGCACTAGCAACTATCACCAAAATCATTGGTTTGAGTTGTTATCTGTTGCAGAGTTTGCCTATAACAATACTGTTCCTGCATCTACTAAGCAAACTCCCTTCTTTGCAAACTATGGACAACATCCAAGGATGGATATACAACTCTCAAATCATATCAAGCATCCAGCTCCCAGAGACAAAGCCCAATACCTGATGGACATTCACAAAGAACTCAAGGAAGAGATCCATAAAGCTCAAGAACAATATAAGTACTATGAAGATCAACATCGTGTCCAGAATCCATCGTATCAAATTGGGGATAAAGTATGGTTACTCGAAAACAATTTGCAAACTTCAAGGCCTTGTGCAAAGTTAGATCATCAAAGATTTGGTCCATTTACCATCTTGGCCAAGATTAATCCAGTCACCTTCAAGCTCCAGCTACCACATACCATGAGAATACATCCAGTTTTCCATGTATCCATGTTGGAACCATATCAGATTTCACCATCGAGGGGGGAGAGACCTATTCCTTCACCACCTATCGAGATTGATGATCATGAAGAATTTGAAGTCGAGCATGTCCTAGATTCGAGAATATCCGGAGGAAGATTAGAGTACCTTATTCATTGGAAAGGGTATGATATCAGTGATCATACTTTGGGAAACTGCAGAAAACCTTCAAAAAGCACCAATCAAGGTTCGAGAATTCCATAAGAGAAATCCAATGAAGTCGAGACCAGAGAACATGACCGCTCCTCGATGAACTCGTTGCTTGAGGGGGAGGTGATGTCATGGACAAAGGAAACCATCTTGAATCTCGGATTCCATGTGAATCCTATATATCATGATTAGTTCAGAATTAGGAGAAACCAATGCTTCCGTTGCAACCCAAATATGCAAAAACCATGAGATCGACCGTCTTCTTGCTTGATTCTGACATCCAAAGACCATGCTTTGAATTGATGACATCATCAATTCGTAACTGCCCTTGAACCTCCCTTGGAAAACCTATATAAGGAGGGGTTGGCCACATTCATTCTCAATCTTGCCAATACCAGTCTTGGGAGCTCAAGGAGTCGTGACCGCCAAGTAAGTACTCTCCAGGTTCCAGTTCCTATTCTTATCTTGTTCCTTGTTCCAGTCTTGTCTAGTCTTGTATCCTGGACATCTAGTCTTGTCCTCTTGTAGTCTCGTAGTACGAGATCTTGTTGAGTTATTTCTTGTATCTAGTTCATCTCCTAGAAGGGAGTTCTTGTAATCTAGATATCTTGTTTCATACTTACAATCACGGGTTGTGGATCTCTTGTATCATCTCTAATGGAGATATTCATACCTATCAGTCCCGGGTTGTGGGACATCTTGTATGAGTCACATATTCTTGTATCGTTTTTCCTTCGTAGGTGTTCTTGTAATCAGAAGTGTATTTCCAAAATCTTGTCTACTTAATCAAAGAGCACAATCTAGTGCTCCCTTGATAGCATGTACACATGTCCACATTTTATTATATGTCGATAACATTGTATTGATTTCAAAGTCACCCGAGGGATTACAGCGCCAAGGTCATGATATTCCACACCTCTCCCATGGTGAGGAATGTAGTAGGATTTAGAGCTTCCGACGGATAGATTGAGATCGTCACTTCCTATGTCTACCTTGGGATCACATTCATGAGCTTGCTTGGCCCCTTCAACACGAGGCAGAAGCCACCAACAGACTCACACGAGGATATGCAGCTTTAGCCATGTTAGAAGAAGCCCTCTTTGTACACACTACCATCGAGGAGGAGAGGATGAGACAAGCTCGACGTCTTAATGTGCAAGTCACGGGTATATTCGAAAAAGAAGGCTCTATCCCCAACATGGATGGGAAGACATTATGTAAAAAGCTCGGTTACAATGAAGAAGAGGCCCTCCCGTTCATTAAATCTTGGAGAGCAAGAAGAGATCTCCCGAAGAAAAGAGCTCTTATTTTACACTTCCCCTCCAAAGCGGTAAGAACCACCTTCATTCGCAAGAGAGTGGTTTTGAGGAGGCTTGAAGGTCCCCCTATTTACCTAGATGATGATCTTACACCCATGCAAGTAGCACACCACCACGCATGCATGCCCAGAGTACACGAGGCTCGTAAAGAGGGACATACACAAATGGTCGAGTCATCATCGATGGCAAAGCCATCTTGTAGGGATTCACGACAAAGGCATCTTGTAGCAGTGTGGAATCACAATGATGATTTATGGGGCCATCAAGAGAGGCTTCAAGAGTTGAGCAAAGATAGGGATATTATTCTACTGAAAGGGACACATCATGCATAGTGTAAGAAATTCGCATTTTTTTGCTTCAAGATAAAATTTGTTTAATTCGTGAACGAATTAATTCGTGGCATGCGAATTTCATACTTCTTTTTTGTCATTTCAACTTTCAAAATCGTGCCCTAGTCGACAACGGAGTTCGTTGAGATTGAGAAGTTGAGTAGTTTTCTCAATTGTGCAGCCCATTACCATAGCGTAGCCATGAGTCGCTTGTGAGCATGGAAGCCCTTAATCGATGCCCTCAGCTTGCTGCCCACAACCCTTCGAACTTCGAAGTTCAGCCCGCTGCCCATAATCCATTCGAGGGGAAGCGGCGAGAGAGAGAGAGAGAGAGAGAGAGAGAGAGAGCGAGAGAGAGAGATTGAGAGAGAGAGAGAGAGAGAAAGAAAGACTTTTTAACGTCTATTAGAGGCAAAAATTGGCCTATGAGACAAAACATATACATCAGAATGATCCAATCCACTGTAATCCCAAAAGGAAAATAAAAATGTGAGCACAAAACAAAGTATAAAAGGAGGGGGTAATAGTTGGCGTCGAGGGTGTGGGGTGTTATGGATATGCACTCTTTATGCTCAAGGGGTGAGATACAAATATGATGTGCATAGGGAGGGGAGGGTGGGTGGAGTCATAGCCCTCTAGATGCCTAGAGTAGATGTAGGATATAATGCATCGGTGGGTAAGGCATTGTGGCGAGCCTCAAAATGCTCTACACGTTCAAATCGGCAGGGGTGCATTGTTGACATCTCCATACCTCATGTCATTGCATGCATGAATCACCTGAATCTCTCTCTGGTGCAAGCGGACTCTCTGGAGTGGGGTTTCGATCATCGACGCTATCGTCTAAGCTCCTCTGCTCTCTGCTTTGGATCTGAAGAAATCTGTAATATGAGTATGTGGGGTTGGGTGTATCTCCATCTGTTGGAGAAGTGAGGCACAGCAGCGCAGGAGTTCTACTAGGAAACGACCTAGAGGGCACTGGTCCTCTGTCTCTAGTAATGCCCTGATCTCTCAGGGTCCCTTGAAGAGTTGTGGGTAGAGGTCTCTAATATCCTCGTACGCCTTGCATCTACATGTGTAGTGCTCCTCATCCTCCACCTCCTCTCGGCAAATCCTGCATAATCTCTCGTTCCTGGGGGTGTGTGTCTCTCTCCCGGCCTCAAATCTCGAGCTCCTATGACAACACTCTGAGCTGCCCAATGGGCACTCTCTTTGTTGGTGCCATGTATGTGTCCATGTATCGTGGTCTCTGGATGAAACCATTTGGTGTCAGTGTCAAGAAGTGCTCTCTGTAGTGTTGCCTCTTTGTGGGAAGAGGCTCCCATGGTGCTATCCATGTCTTCCTGATGTGTATCTGTAGTAGGTCCTGACGGATGATCCTATTCCTCTCTGAACGAGAAAGGATAATGTAGGGGGAAGAGAAGTCATACTCAAAAGGGGGGAGGTTGGCAATGGTCATGCCATGGTCAGCCAACCATCAGTAGGTCTGTGCATACCATACTCTCTCACTCCCTGTCTCTGCCAAATGTTTGGAGCTCTCAAATGCAATCCTAGTGAGTCGACTAGTGGGGAGCTCCCTGACTCTCAGGATAAAGGTCACCAGCTAGAAGAGAGCCTCCACTAGCATTAGTGGTGTGCCAAGCTCAGCCATATAATGTCATGTGGAATTGAGGGCTTGCTACGGAGCAAGCATGAGATCATGCGGACATGGGGCCTCTTAATCTGCGTCCACATCACCGTTGTAACGTCTTGTGCCCATATTGTCGTTGCCTACATCAGGGCAGGTGTCACTAGACTATCAAAGAGCCACCACTTAGTCCATGGCTCTTGGAAATGTGCATGAAAGCAACATCTCTCCAATTCGGCAAGCGCCACATAGCCTCGCGTCAATCTCTCTCTTGTTGCCCGGGCCATGGAGAAAATACATGTACTGCCCGAGAAGGTGACACCTAAATAGACGTAAGAGTCCACTACCTCTATTTGTCCTCCAGCTTCGGTGAAAGAGGCTCGACGGCGTACTGTCCTAGAGGTGTGGAAGATCATGTCTTGGAGGTGTGGAAGATCATGTCCTGGAGGTGTGAAAGATCATGAGCTTGGTCTTGCCAAGGTTCACTATAAATCCTCTCTGAGTGCAGAAGGTATCGAGCGCTTGTAAATGTGACTACAGCCCCTTCTATGACTCTGAAAGCAAGACAATGCCATCAGCATACAATAGGATGTGTACTCGCATACATCTGAGGTCTCCTCCTTGCCCTCTTGCTCGTTGTATATACTCCGTTATCTCGTCAATGTAGAGATCGAAGAGAGTGGGTGAGAGAGGGCAACCTTGTTTCAGACCAATAGTGCTAACAAGGTTGTCTGATAAGCCGTTGGGGCAATGTACCCTGCCTGTTACTCGTGCATACAAAGCATGGATGGCCCATAGCATGTCTGATGATAGTTGTAACTCTTGGAGTCTCTGTCGTAGTCTCTCTCCGGGGACCATGTCGAGGGCTTTGAGGAAACCCACATACCAGCAGTAGAGTCTCTGCTTCCTCGCCTTCGCGCTCTCGATCAGGCACCGAAGCACGAAGACATGGTCGATGGAGAAAGTGCGGCGGAAGCCTCCTTGGCCGGGTGCTCTAATCCGAGCTCCCTCAGCATGTATACTAAGCTCTGCCTCTAGTACTCCCCCATAGATCTTGGCCAGGATATGGCCTATCATAATAGTCCTATATTTCCCCGGGTCCACCATATCGCAAGACTTGTGGATAGGCGCAATGGTGTGCATAGTCCACGAGTCAGGTAAACCCTCAACCAAAGCACGGTTGAAGAGGTAGGCGACCAAATGGGCAACTATATCGACTACATATATAAAGTGCTCGCCCTGAAGTCCAGTGTGGTTTACTAAGCGACCATGATGCAACCTGTGGATGGCCTGTCATACCATGCTTGTTGTGAAGAGGGTAGGTTTCACGGCACGGTGTGTGGGGAATCAATAATGGGGGCTGCCCTAGGACATCATATAACCTCTGGGTGTAGGTGTGCCAAGTCTGAGGATCTTCTATGGGTGTAGGTGGGTGTGGCTCACGTAGGGCCCTCCATGTGGTTGCAGAGTCCCTACTCATGAGTAGGTCAAACAGCTCTGCCTCCTTCCGCTCCTCGAAAACTCGCCGCTTCCGATGTGTGAGAGCTCGCATCTATCATCGTGCCTCCCTATCCGTGATGGATCCAAGGATACTCTGTGCTTTGAGGTGTCAGTATAGCTATCTGCACTCCTCAGCATACCATCTATTATGGGGTGTATGCCCCAACCGTGTCGAATGTGCGATGGTGTGGGTGGTGTATGGGAAGCTTACAACAACGGATGTGTGGAGGATCGAGGAGAAGTGGAGAAGTGGACGGTGAGGGTGTCTAGTGGGGCAGAGGGATCAAGGGAGTAGATGCCCTCTCGAACATGTGAGCTATAGATGTGTGCTAGCTCGTGTCTAAAGTAGATGGTGGTATGGGCATGTGGTGTCATTGCGGTGGGGTGGGGTATGCATGGTGAGCCGCGTCCAGGGTCCGAAAACATAGTCTACCACATTGCCTCTCTCTAGACTCGTGGGTCGGATGCAAGTGAGGCCACCCGAGAGGGAGAGAGAGAGAGAGGGGGGAGGGGGGGGGGGGAGAGAGAGAGAGAGAGAGAGAGAGAGAGAGAGAGAGAGAGAACTTCATCCATTATCCACTTTGAAGTTTGAAATTTATCCTTCAAAATTTCCACTTCAGTATTCATTATCCAGTGAGTTCATAATTCATCCCTTCATCTATTCATCCCTTCATCCATAATCCATATCTTTTATCATGGGAAGAGCTCAATATAATCTTCGTTCTCACGTGAAGATGACAAGCACGGGACCCAACACTTGGGAGTGCAAGTATTGCAAAGGGATCTATGTTGGCAGTGCTTCATGTATCAAAGCACACCTATTAGGACTTAGGGGTGGGGGCATTGGAAAATGCCACTCCATTCCTCAAAATGTCTTTGAGGACTTAACTACAAAGATGCACATGAGTCAAGGTGTAAGGGATATGGGTTCCCAATCTCATTCAAGTGGTCATGAAGGATCAGAGATTCACGTTGATGAAAGCCTTGGAGGGCCTTCAAAAAGAGTTAATACTAAAAGTGCAAACTCTAGTGCATCTCCCATGGCAATACCTAGGGTCCCAGATACCAATGTGTTTGCAAGAGGTAGCGTGAGAGCCTCCATGCAAAAACAAAGTGTGGTTTACCATTTCATGTTACAAACACAACTGCATGGATGAGGGACCCTCAAGGGCTATGCTACGCACTAAAGAGTTGAATAGACAGAAGAGTGTGGTGGAAACTCAGATGTTATCCTTGCGTGCCACTTGGGAGAAATATGGGTGTTCCATATTGTGTGATGGGTGGTCTGACATACGCAAGACGATTGTAACAGGTGATTTCATTTACTCCCATGTGAAGAAAGCCATAGAAGATATTGGGAGCATAGTTGCACGAAACCGGAGTTTCTTGCCCTTCGTAACGCTATCGCGTTTCGGCCGTTTCCGAAACTTCAGAAACGTGTTTCGCGTTGCATCGATTTTTGAGGGAAATTTGAGAGTCCATCGCTCTTACAAAGACATTTTCATGTGTATTAAGCACTGCAAACACATGCATACTTAGGGTTTGATTGACTCCAAAGGCCCAAGCTACTTCATTGTGGCCATAGGCAGCAGCTATAGCCATTGAGCATTTTGTTCGGACCTTGCCAACTCCCAGATGCCTCACATATCGGTTGTAGTTGCCACTAAACTCGTGTTGTGAATACTAAGTGCTCGATAGAGGTCGGAATTCAGGAGCAATTAAGTTTTAACAAATGTCAAATAGTTATATCATATATGTAGGGTTGTACTGCATGTAATTACTAATATGCATATAATTATGTCATGTGCATCATAAATCATTGCATTGTGTTGTGTACACGTAATTATGTGCATTGTGTTGATGCTGTAAAATGTGCATTGTGCATGTCATAATGCATGTAATTATGTAGTGCATTGTGCACGTAATCATGCATGTAATCATATATGTAACTATCCACGTAATTATGTGCATTGTGCATGTCATTATGCATGTAATTTCTCTCTCTCTCTCTCTCTCTCTCTCTCTCTCTCTCTCTCTCTCTCTCTCTCTCTCTCTCTCTCTCTCTCTCTCTCAAAAAAAAAAAAAAAAAAAAAAAAAAAAAAAAAAAAGAAGAACACACATGACTCATGATTCAGAAACCTTAAGCCTTTGGCAGCACTTAGATATCGCGATTATAGAGATATCCGTGATGAATGTTCCCCCAATATTCAGATGTTGCAGAGAGGTAGCTTTGGAAACCTGTAAAGACAACAACACTATCTTAAAAGAGGCTGTATAATTCTATGCAGGCATTGAAGCGCCTTGCAAGAGATGAACTGTCTTCACATGCATGTCCAGACAAGCCAAAAATTTAATAGAAAAGACATGTCCAGGTGGCTTTGGAAACCTGTAAAGACAACAACACTATCTTAAAAGAGGCTGTATAATTCTATGCAGGCATTGAAGCGCCTTGCAAGAGATGAACTGTCTTCACATGCATGTCCAGACAAGCCAAAAATTTAATAGAAAATTTTCTGATTCATTAGATTTCCAAAACCTAACCAGTACAGATTTTCAAGAATCCCAAAATAGACTTGTTTGAAAATCAGTGTGATCCAACTTTACCTCTTTGGTATGAGGTTTTGAACTTCACTTCCATGTATCACAAATTTTTTGGAATAATTTATATATACAACCAAATGATGTTAACACAGATATAAGACCATGTTCTTCACCCACATTTAAAAAGGACAGACTCTCAAAGACCAGCTTGATGTGGGTACTGATATATGATACATGCCTGGATAAAATTTTTGATGCCAGCAACTCTAGAGGGAATGTTGCGAATATAACTGTGGGAAAAAAAAATCAAAACACAATAGTGAACCTTCACGAGAACCACCACAAGAATGCATTATTATTTACTAGTCTCTCTAGCAGAGAGACCAACGAGTCAATGCAGCTGAATCGCTGACCATGCTAGACATAGTTCTTTGCCCACATTTAAAAAGGACAGACTCTCAAAGACCAGCTTGATGTGGGTACTGATATATGATACATGCCTGGATAAATTTTCTGATGCCAGCAACTTTAGAGGGAATGTTGGTAAGATAACTGTGGAAAAAAAATCAAATTGCAATAGTGAACCTTCACGAGAACCACCACAAGAATGCATTATTATTTACTAGTCTCTCTAGCAGAGAGACCAATGAGTCAATGCAGCTGAATCGCTGACCATGCTAGACATAGTTATCTCGATGTGCATTGCCATAGGAATTAAGGATTATCAGAAGAGATTTGGTCAGCATGTGCATCTTTGCACAAATTGTGTTCTCAGAAAATGAGGTGATTTATCATCTGTGCATTAGATAAATAACTGTATGCACATGAATGGAGTTGAATTTATAATAACTTTTTCCCAAATCACCGCTATGATATGATCAAAGAGCAAAAAAAAAAAAGTAATTTGAACATCACTCATATACAATTATTTTTGAAAGCTACTCCCATAAATAAATTATAAGCCTTTTCTTATAATGACAGCATCAAGCTCGCCATTGAATATCCTCAGTATGTGAGGATATTACAGCAAATACTTACAGCATCCACATGTTGAAAGCTAAGCTAGAGTTCTTCACGAAAGGGAAAAATATTGCTGAAGACCACTCTCCTCACAAATGACTTCAAAACCTCTAAGAAAGCTATTTATTCACATAGGTGCTTACTCACTTATAATTAAAATTTGTAAACAATGAAACTAAGTGGATGTGCCACAAACTGCAAAGACCAATAAAGTGCCAGGAAAAGCAATGGACTTCCATCAATTCCCTTAAACCAAAATACTCTAAGGCTAACAGGGCATGCATACAGAAATATGTGCATTCATCAACGTGAAAAAAGTAAACTGGACATCATTTGTACATCGACATGTAACTGTTTAAGCACCCTACACCCACCCACTTCCGAACCCCAATCTGCACCCCATGCACATACCCACCTTGCCGGGGAAATGGTATTTTTAAAAATCAGGGTTTTCAGATTTTAGAATTGCAGTCATTAGTTCTAGGCTTTTCTAGATTCATTTTTACAGCAGATCCTAGGCACGATTTTGCAATTCAATCAGGGGTTACTTTTTTAAGGAAGAATATTTGACACAGATTCGGCATTGACAAGGCCTTTGTATCAATTTTGATGATAAAAGATAAAATTATTTTCAAAAGCATATGGCTTTGAAGTGACTCCAAAGTTAGCAAGTTCGCTAACTTTAGTGACAAGGTTAAAAAGGCAGATTTGCATTAATACAACACTTTGCGGGTCCATATCCAAACTGGTTGTTATTTTCAACAAAGACTTTTGCTTTTACTTTGTTCTTTTAGCATCCTCAAATTCTGTATTGTTGGAAATCGAGGACTCGGGAGCAAGCAAACAACACAAGGAAGAAGAAGAAGCTTGGAGCTCAACACAATGTATTACTAATATACAAATATTAGTCTCCTATTAAGGTTATAGGTGCATACAAAAGCCCGTTTTTTTATTTGGGGGGACTCCTAAAGAGGGAAAAAGGTGCCCTGGCAGTAACAAGTGTGTTCACACAATATAATAAGAAGTCCCCCCCTCTAAGTGATCCAATGAACAACAGGTTACTCAGCCTCAAACTAGAAGTGGCCCCAATAGACTTGCTTCTTGCTCAACCAATATGTGCATGAGCTATCAAGCACGAAGGGAAAACCACTTATGGATACACGAGTGTCATAGCAACTGACACAATCCGAATCAGAACCCAAGTAAGTGTACCACTCAAATAGCAAAAGATGCACTTAATTTCTTACCGGTGCTTAATTCTTGGGCTATGCATAAATCTTCTGATCCAAGAGACAACAAACTGAATATCTTGCTATGTTATGCAAAAGTAAATCAAGCATCCAAAAGCTTGCTGATAGAGAACAACATCAAATGCATCTCCAACAACATGAATACTAAATTGTGATTCGTAATCCTATCTCCATACAAGTGGCAATGGGTTTTGAATGCCCAAATAATGATGTAACATCCTCAAATGTGACATTTCAAATAAGGCATGCAAATCAACCTTAAATTCGGTAATGTGCTTCTCATCGAGACAAGTGAGCACCATGTCATCCACGTAAACAACAATGATCAGAAATACATCATTTTCATGCTCGACATACAATGTGCTTTTAGTTGGACTGTTTTCAAAACCATGTACTAAGAAGTAGCCATGTATCTTTTCACACCAAACATGTAGTGCTTGTTTCAAACCATACAATGCCTCTTTCAACCTGCACTTCGTTCATTGGTTCTTAGGTCCACAATCAATATAGAGAGAAAGAAAATAGAGACAAGGAGAAGAATAGACAAGACAAAAGAGAGATGAAAGAGCATAATTCCACATATTTTCCATACATTCCAAGCATGAAGTACACGAAATTACAAAGGTGCACATAAATATGCAGGATAAAGTGTTGTTGCTGCTGCTCTTCTTCATAACTTCACAATCTCCACAAAAATATAGATAATCACGTCCAAAAAACATTCAACTCTAAGTTGAAGAACATTCAACTCTAAGTTGCTGCCCTCCTTGTTGAAGATGAAGAAAACAAGACTCCACTCCTTCAAGGTGAAGAAAACCTCTCCAAGCCACTCAAGCTAGCTCTCGATGAGATGATGATTTGAAGTTCCAACAATAGGTCTTTATATAGTGTATATATCTACAAAAAGTCTTATCGAAAACCCTCAATAAAGAATCTTTTACAAGTCCAAAATTCTAAGGTTTTGAGACTTAGAACATGTTTCATTTAAAAATGGGGCCTCTTGGGCTCTTAGACATAAATTGAAGTGTCAACACCTTTGAAAGGTCAAATGACGTAATGGAAAAAGAAATGTCAATAATGACCTCCATTTCACACCGAAAAATACATGAAAAAACATTTGGAAATCTCTTAGAGAGAGCCATAGTGTGAAAGGTCAAAATGTACATTATGAGAATCCTTGCTCATGTTTCCTTGCCACTAATTCAATGTTGTTCTTGCATTCATTGCACATCTAGCACTTATGTTACACTTTATCATTGTCATATGCATTCTACATGAACAACTAGTATGAAAGCTTGGAAACATGCGTCTTTAATTTCTTCTACAGTTGCATTTCCACGCATAGTCCATTAAGGCCATGCTTTCCCATGCTTTATACCCTATTCACACCTTTCTCAACAAGTCGAAGCTGCTTTCAAAGCTTTTTCCGCTCCTTTTCCTTCACCATGGAGGGAACTTCGAGCATTGCGATCAAGTTCAAGAGGTTCGATGGAATAGGATTTAACCTTTGAAAGATCTAGATGGAGAACACCTTGATTTACAATGGTATAAAAGCTTTGAAGCAAAATGCATCAAATAACATGACAAAATTTATGTGAAAGATCTTAAATTGTAAAGTCATTACTCATATCTATGTTGAAGTCTTTGGCAAAATTTTTGAAGACACTTAAGGGTTGCTTATAGCTTTCAAGGTTTGGAACCCACTGAAAGCAACATCGTGGTAAACAAAGTCTACCTTATCGGAAGCTAACGCCCGTCACCTTGAATCAGCTCACACATGTGGGACTACAAGCCATAGTAGATTTAAATTGCAAATTTCTCCTCCATAAAAAACCTTTTAAACCTCTCGTGATTTGAACCTCTCCTTACGATTAAAATCCATATAGTTATAATCTTTATTTTTTTCTCCAACTTTTACATGGACTTCCCTCAAGGACATTATTCAAAGTTTGTGCCTTTGTGATTTGCGTTTTGCGACTTCTCTATTCATTAAGCTACCATCGTTGCGTGGGGCTTAAGTCTTTAGGTTGAGATTTGATCGCCCATCACCTAAGGCTCCAAAAAGGTTGAAGCGTATAGGTAATCACTGTTGTGACTTGTTGTACATTGTATCAAGAGAGAGAGTGGATGTATTTTAATTTGATGTTTTGTATTTGTTGAATATGATTCATGCAGATATGTATATATATCTATACCTTTTGTGAAAAAAAGTAAAAATCTCTTTGAGTAGATTAAAACCTCAATTTTTATTTCGGGTCTGGATGGCATAAACGATTAAATCTCGATTTAAATCTTACGATTTAAACCTCTCAATCACACTTATGTTTTCTTGCCTATTAGAGATTTGACTAACTATATTAAGTTAAGATGGATGCTCAATGATTTAAGTAGTACAGCACTATGGGTTTAAATTCCAGAAAGGATATCTTCCTTAGCTATTATGTAATACTTTTTAAGGCAAATCGAAAAATAAAGAGTCAATCACTATTGATAAAATCCACCTAACTAAATGTTTAAAAATCCACCTCCAGATCATATAAACTTTTCACTACTTTCACTATTGTCCAATAGTGGAGTATATATGAGTTTAATACGTATTGTGCATACCTTAGATACAAGAAAAAATAAAAATCTCTTGATGAATAAAAACCTCGATTTTTATTTTTATTTTTAAAAACCTCTACGATTTAAACGATTTAAATCCCGATTTAAATCTCTACTTTGTACTAGGCTTTGCAATAGATAGTGCAACTATCCTATGAAGTCTAGAGCACCATAAAATAGCTCCGCCAGCAGGGGTCTACACATAGTCACTTGTGGGCTTGCGAATGTCCACATCACCTTCCATTTCTAAATCACAAAATCCTTTCAACTCCCATGGACTTTTTCCATAACATAAGCAATTACCTTTGGTCCCTTTCAAATATCTTAAGATAGATTTTATTGCCCCCCAATGAGCTTTACCAAGATTAACCATAAACTTGCTAACAACTCCCGTTGCAGGAGCAATGTTTGGCCGAGTGGCAACCATGTAATACATAAGTGAACCAGAAGCTGGTGCATATGGAACACTCTTCATGTAATTGGCTGCATCATCATTTTTGAGACAGTCATCCTTGGAAAGCTTAACATGTGGCTGCAATGGCACTCTAGAAGGCTTAGCATCAGTCACAGTAAATCTGTCAAGCACTTTTTCAACGTACTATTTTTGGGATAAATTCAAAGTATGCTGCTGCCTATCCCCTTTTATTTGCAGACCAAGTATATGTTCAGCTTCCCCAAGGTCATACATTGAGAATGCAGAGTCCAGCTGCTGTTTTAGAGCATGTAGAGTGCTCTTTTTCTTCCCAAATGACAGCATATCATCTACATACAGCACAAGAATAATTGGGCTGCCATCTTCATCCTTTTTAATGTACAAACACTGATCTCCATGGCTTCTTTTGAAGTCATGTTTGAGCATAAATGCATCAACCCTCTTATACCATTGTTAGGGGGCTTGTTTCAGCCCATATAAAGTCCTGTTTGGCTTGTATACCGGATGCTCTTTTCCAGGAATGGCATATCCTTCTAGTTGTTTCATGTACAGCTCTTCATCTAAATCGCCATGCAAAAAGGCTGTTTTAACATCCATTTGGAATAACTCCAAATCCATGACAATTGTGAGAGCAAACAACACACGTAATGTGGTCATTTCAACAACTGGAGAGAGAACTCCCAAGAAATCAATGCCCTCTTTCTGGGCAGATACCTTAGCAAGCGGCCTTGCCTTATACTTGGGTTTGCCATCCACAATCTTGATTTTGCATACCCACTTCTTGGGAATAACCTTCCTTCCTTTGGGCAACTCAACCAAGTCCCAAGTATCATTTGCATGCAAGGCCTTTATCTCTTCTTGCATGGCTAACCCTCACTTCTTGTGCTCACATAGCTTTGCCTCTTTATAAGTGAGAGGCTCACCCTCGTCTGATAACATAATGTAATCTATAGAGGGATCATACATGTTCACAACACCTACACCATGTAGATCTTCTTACCTAATGATCCACATTCTTTGGCAATGGATCTACATCACGAGGTATATCAACTTCCTCATTATTAATCGGCTGTTGTACATCGTTTCCAGCCTTGTTTTAGCATGAATAGGTGGTTGCATATGCCCTTCAAGAGCATCATCTTGTTGTCCAACATCCTCTGGCTCAATTATCACTGGCTTATTGTCATTTCCAGCCATATGTGGTGCATTCGAAGGGTTCAAATAAGATTTAACAAGTGGCTGTACATGCTGAAATTGAACTCTTTTATGATCATCTTTAGAGGAAAAAATGTTTTTGAGCATCCTTGCCTCATTAAATACATCATCCTGGTTGCATATTACCTTCTTGAGTTGAGGTAGTCCTATCATGTAGCCCATTTCACCTTCATCTCCATAACCCATGAAGATGCCTTTCATGGACTTTGCATCTAACTGCTCCTCAACTCAAGCCTTATATGCACAAAAGCATCACAACCAAAGATGCGTAAGTGGTCGTATGAAGCCGGTTTGGCAGACCAAACCTCTTCCAAAGTGCCACCTTTTAAGAACATATGCAAGGATCGATTGCAAACATGAACTCTAGTTTTGGGAGCCTCTCCGCAAAATCCATAAGGGAGATTGGTTGTGGACAACATGCAATCTCACCCTCTTAACATAAAGTCATGTTATACTTTAAAGTCATGTTATACTTTAAAGTCATGTTATACTTTTCAACCACACCATTAAAAGAAGGGCTCTATGGGGCTGTTAGCTCCCTCTTAATACCAAGATTTTCACAAAATCTATCGAATTAAGCTTTTTCGAACTCACCTCCATCATCTGTAGGTAAGCATTTCAGCTTTCGATCTATTTGGGTGATCACAAAAGCATGAAATTTCTTAAATTGAGCAAAGACTTCGTCCTTAGATTTTTGCAGATAAACCCAAAGCTTTCTAGAGTAATCATCAACAAAAGAAACAAAGTAAAGAGCACTGCCCATAGATTTGCAAAAGACACCAGAGTAGTAGGAATTATTAACTTGCTTATCATATTGATATTACAAAAGTCAAAATTTGTGCTTTTGGCATCAAACTTGTCAAGATTACATAATTTATCAAGGCTCTTTTGGCTCATGTGGCCAAGCTTTTTATGTTGTAGCTCCATGTGAGAATTAATCTCAACCAAAGCAATAAACTTTTCAAGCAAGGCTTTCCCATGCAAGCATAAAGTGCACCTTTCCTAGTGCCTTTTACAATCAGCCTTGAGCCTTTCACTAGCTTCCAAGAGCCTTTTTCAAAGACAGTGCTATATCCATGCATATCCATCTGCCCAACTAATAATAAGTTCATCATCATGCCTGGTACATAACGCACATTATGCAAATCAGCTCACTGGCATCACCCAAAGAGAGGTGCACAGTGCCAATACCTTCAATGGAAGGTGCATGATTGTTCCCAACGTAAACATGGCCATGATTTCTTGCATGAAAGTAGCCAAACACTCCTTAATAGGAGAGTCATGAAATAATGCACCGGAATCCACAATCCAAGTCTGTGAAAGTGCATCATTTACAGTAAG
>CM035426.1:131322348-131327348 GCA_020310875.1 Ceratopteris richardii | reverse complement strand
ATCAAGGAGAAGGCCAATGTGGCTTCTAGTGTAGTCATAGAGGAGCTGTCAGATGCAGAGGACATTTTATGCGCTACTTTATCAGCGGATGACACTCATGCATTTGATCCTTCTCTAAATGTTCATGCACAAGACATGTCAATCACTAAGAGTGATGTCATAGATGCTTTGCTGACCGTCAATGATGCATTGGCCCAGACTTGGATAGTAGATTCTGGTGCTTCATTCCATGTGACTCCTATCAAGGAGTGTTTTTCTACTTTTATTGCAAGCAGCCATGGCCATGTATACCTTGGAAACAATCATGCATGTTCCATTGAGGGTATTGGCATAGTGCATTTCGCTACAAATGGCACTAATGAGCTGGTCTTGCATAATGTGCATTATGTACCAGGGATCAAGAAGAGCTTGCTTTCTGTGGGTCAAATGGATTTGCATGGTTATAGCATTCTCTTTGAGAAAGGATCATGGAAAATGACTAAGGGTTCAAGGCTGATTGTGAAAGGCACAAAGAAGGGAACTCTCTATTGCTTGCATGGAAAGGCCTTATCAGGCAAGTTTATTGCATTGGCTGAAGTTCACTCCCATATGGAGTTCTAGCATAAGAGACTTGGCCATATGAGCCAAAAGGGTCTCACTAGGCTTTGTAGCTTAAAGAAGCTTGATGCTAAAGGCACAAAGCTTGATTTTTGTAATGAATGTCAATATGGAAAGCAAGTGAACGTTCCTTGTACTCTGGTGTGTCTCGTAAGTCTTGTGTACTTGATCTTGTTCATTCCGATGTATGTAGCATGCCCACCAAATCTATGGGGGGTGCTTTGTATTTCATTTCCTTTGTTGATGATTTCTCTAGAAAAATTTGGGTTCGATTGCTTAAATCAAAGGATGAAGCATTTGCTGCGTTTAAGCGTTTTCATGCATTTGTGACCACCCAAACAGGTAGAAAGTTGAAATGCTTGCGTACGGACAATGGTGGTGAGTTCACAAGTGCTGAATTTAAGAAATTTTGTGAAAATTTGGGCATTAAGAGGGAGCTTACTGTTCCATACAGCCCCTCTTCTAATGGTGTGGCTGAACGTTACAATAGCACACTTTGTGAGAGGGTGAGATGCATGCTGTCCACAGCTAATCTCCCTCATGGATTTTGGGGAGAGGCCCTCAAAACTGCAGTACATGTGTGCAATAGATCCCCTCACATGTCTTTAAAAGGTGACATCCCTGAAGAGGTTTGGTATGGCAAACCTGCTTCATATGATCACTTACATGTCTTTGGCTGCGAGGCGTTTGTGCATATAAGGCCTGAGCTGAGAAACAAACTTGATGCTAAGTCCATTAAAGGCCTCTTCATGGGATATGGTCAAGAAGGTGAAATGGACTACAAGATTTGGATACCTCAGCTCAAGAAGGTCGTACGCAGCCGGGATGTTGTTTTTAATGAGGCAAGGCTGCTTCAAAACAATTGTGCCTCAAAAGATTACCATAAAAGGGTAAGATTTCAGCATGACCAGCCACCTGTTAGGCCCAATTTTGACCCTCAGGATGCACACAAAGGACTTAAAATGTTGACGATCCAGTGGTTTTTGAGCCAGAAGATGTTGGACAGCAAAATGAAGCTCCTGAAGGGCATATGCAACCGAATAATAATGCTGAAAATGGTGCTGAAAACAATGGACAGCAGCCTAATAATAATGATTTGATCATACCACCTGATGTAGACCCATTGCCTGACAATGTGGATCATTGGGTGAGAAGATCTACTCGTCTTAGAAGGAATGTGAGTAGATTTGATCCTTCATTGTTTTGTTGACAGATTGAAGGTGAGCCTCTCACATACAAAGAGGCAAAGGCATGTGAACACAGCAGCAAGTGGGAGCTTGCTATGCAGGAAGAGATTAAAGCTTTGCATGCTAATAATACTTGGGATTTGGTTGAATTACCCAAAGAAAGGAAAGCCATTCCTAACAAATGGGTGTATAAAATCAAAACAGTTGATGGAAAACCCAAGTACAAAGCAAGGCTGGTTGCAAAGGGATATGCCCAGACCAAAGGCATAGATTTCCAAGAAGTATTCTCTCCTGTGGTGAAAATGACCACTTTGCGAGTGTTATTTGCAATAATAGCTGCTCTTGATTTGGAATTAAACCAAATGGATGTACATACAGCTTTCTTGCATGGTGATGTTGATGAAGAGCTTTACATGAAACGGCTAGAGGGGTTTGTTATTCTTGGAAAGGAACATTTGGTATGTAAGCTCAATAGAAGCTTGTATGGGATGAAACAAGCTTCTAGACAATGGTACAAGAAGTTTGATGCTTTCATGCTCAAACAAGGGTATAAAAGAAGCCATGCTGATCACTGTTTGTATACAAAAACTGATGTAGATGGAAGCCCTATTATTCTTGTCTTATATGTTGACGATATGCTGATGGCTGGTAAGAAAAGAGACACCATTGATGCTCTTAAACAGCAGCTGAAATCTGCTTTCTCAATGAAAGACCTTGGGGCAGTAGAGCATGTCCTTGGAGCAAGGATTAGAAGACAAAGGGACCAGCACATATTGTATTTGTCGTAGGAAAAATACATTGAAAAGGTGCTGGACAGATTTAACATGGCTGATGCAAAGCCTCTTGGAGTGCCATTGCGGACATATGTTAAAGTTTCCAAGGAAGATTGTCCCAAAACACAAGAAGCAATCAATGACATGCAAAATGTGCCTTATGCTTCAGCTTGTGGCTCACTTATGTATGCTATGGTTGCAACTAGGCCTGACATTGCCCATTCGGTGGGAGTTGTGAGCCGGTTTATGGCTAATCCAGGCAAAGCTCATTGGAAAGCAGTAAAGTCCATTTTGAGGTACTTGAAGGGGACCAAAAATAAGTGCATTTGCTATGGCAAAGATCCATTGGAGCTGAAAGGCTTTTGTGACTCTGACATGGTTGGTGATGTAGATACACGTAAATCCACAAGTGGATATATATTCACTCTTGCAGGAGGTGCCGTTTCATGGTGCTCAAGGCTGCAAAAGATTGTTGCTTTGTCCACTCCAGAGGCTGAATACATTTCAGCCACTGAGGCTTCCAAGGAAGCCATATGGCTGGCACGATTATGCAGTGAGTTTGGCTTGTCAAACAAGGCACCTATGCTTGGCTGTGATAGCCAGAGTGCCATATGTTTGGCAAAGAATGCCATGTTTCATGCACGCACTAAGCATATTGATGTGCGATATCACTTCATTCGAGAAGTGCTTGAGGATGGCCTTATCACACTTGTTAAGGTTCATACATCACAGAATCCTGCAGATGTTCTCACTAAGTGCTTGTCTAAAGCACAACATGAGCTATGTATACAGATGGTGGGAGTCACGTAGCTTAAAAACGTCATTTATGCCTTTTAAGTGGGAGGTTGTTGGGGTAAAAGTCCTAAATGACCCCCTTACTTGTACACATTTGTATAGGCCTTTTATAAGGCTTAATGTACTCATTATTTATTCTTTTGTCCAAGTTCAATGTGAACTTGGCCAGGTCCTATAAAAGTGAACTCAAATAAACTTAGGGCGCATCAAAAATGGGATGATCTGCATCATCACATGAAACCTGCAAAGGCTGAGAAGTTGCCTCATTAGGACCAGTACTAGACTGTCCACCTGTAAAAAGAGGAAGCAAAGTATCATACATGTCTTTGGACCTAACTAATGTCTCCTTAGTACATGAAAGCAATGGCTGAATAGCGTCTTCCACAAAAACATCATGGCTAACCAGAATGCGTTAAGTCTGTGGATGATACACAAGATAGCCTTTACTTTCAGAACTATACCCAACAAAAATACATTTTACTACTTTATCATCCAATTTTCTGCGATGTTGTACAGGCACTAATGCATATGCCAAACAACCAAAAACACGCAGATGAGCAAAAGATGGCTTGCGATCATGCCAAGCCTCATATGGAGTGATAGACTGCGGCGCTTTAGTGGGACAGCTATTAAGTACATATGTTGCACACATGACAGCCTCAAACCCAAAACTATGTGGTAAAGCCTGACTCTTGACCATACACCTCGCCATGTCCATGAGTTCAGCAACTCCAGTCTGTTAAGGTATATACGGCACTGTACACTGGTGTTTTATCCCACGTTCAGCCAAAAATGCATTAAAATCAGAAGACATATATTCCCCCCCTCAATCAGAACAGAGGGTGCCCATTTTACATGCTGACAGATTTTCAGGCAAAACCAAAAAGTGTTTGAAGCACATGAACACTTCGGACTTTGCTTTCAATGGATATACCCATGCATGCCTGGAAAAATCATCAATGAAATTCACAAAGTAAAGATAATTTCCAAAAGAAGAAATCTACATAGGACTTCAGACATCACTATGTACAAACTGCAATTTTTGAGTAGCCCGAACTGAACCATTTTTTGGAAATGAGGAGCGCTTCATTTTTCCCAAAATACAACCTTCACAAACATGTTTTCCAGGTGCCTCAAGTTTGGGCAAAGAGGACACCATTTCAGATTTCTACACGCATAGCAAACTAGCAAAATTCAGATGACCAAAGCGTGCATGCCAAAGCTTTGCATCTGACATAGCATAAGAATCATGTACTGCACATGCCGAATCATTCACAGATCTTTCATAGTCTATGAACTTATACAGCCAACGACATAAAATACGAGAAGCAATAATCACGTCGCCATTTGACAGATCATGAACTGTACACCTGTCGTCAACAAATTTCCAGCCAAGCCAATCTTGGCTAATGCAGAAACTGATAACAGATTTTTCTTAATCCCTGGCACAAACAAAGCATCTGACAAAGTGAAAGAACTACCATCAGCAGTAGTCAAAATGATCTTACCAACTCCCGTAACAAGATAAGAGGAGTTGTTGGCGCATGTAACAGTATTCCCTGTAGGGAAAGGCTAGAGTGAAGAGAAGAAACTGCGCTGCGAGGTAATGGGTTTGGTCTCCTCACTGTCAAAGTACCAAACATCTGAG
>CM035426.1:131294848-131312348 GCA_020310875.1 Ceratopteris richardii | reverse complement strand
AAGGTAGGGAGTTATCTTTTGATTCTAAATTCTACACGTCTTGTAACTCTAGCATATCCATTTCTCTCTCTCTCTCTCTCTCTCTCTCTCTCTCTCTCTCTCTCTCTCTCTCTCTCTCTCTCTCTCTCTCTCTCTCTCTCTCCCCCCCCGTCCCCAGATCATCTGCTGTTAGGGTTCCGCCTCCTCGCACTTTTTTTTCTTCTTCTTTTTTAGGGTTCGAAAATCGGAAACTCATGGATTAGACATAAATCCGAGTTATTAGCCACTCCCACCCTTACTCCATCGCGCATCAAGCGCGCTCCCGTCTTCATCGCAAGTCTTTAAGCTCAGCACACTGAGCATTTTTTCATCTTCGAATGCAATGAGCGCTACGGCTAAGAAGGAGGATTTGACGAATATGGAGGACAAACTGACCATAGCTATCAAAGAAAACAAGAAGATGGTGGACTCCACTATCACGACCATCATCAGCCGCCTCTCAAAGCTGGAGAAGGAAGTAGAATCATATCATAAGGAGAGGGAAGCATGGCAGAAAGAGAAAGAAGAGCATGAGAGGGAGAGAAACAAAGAAAAAGAAGAATGGGCTAAGGAAAAGGCAAACATGAAAGAGGAATTGGAGCTCCTCAAAGCTTCAATGGTATCTCTCACACCCGAAGAGGGAGAGATTAATATGAACAAGACAGAAGCTCTAAAAGAAGAACTCACCAAAGCTTTGACCGCGAGCATGGAAAACAAATTAGAAGCTACCAAAGAAGGATGGATCGACATAGTGAAAAAGAACATCAAAAAAGAAGCCAAAGAGGAAGCACAAAAAGAAGCTCATCGTGCACACCACCATTGAAGAAGAAAAGATGAGACATGCCCGTCGTCTCAATGTACGCATCACGGGCATTGTAGAAAAAGAAGGCTCTACACCCGAGTCCGACGGGAAGACACTATGCAAGATGCTCGGCTACAAAGAGGACTCCCCTCCATTTATCAAGTCTTGGAGAACGGGACGAGACCCCACGAAGAAGAGAGCTCTCATCCTACACTTCCCTTCAGAAGATGTAAGATCTACTTTCCTACGCAAGAGGGTGATTCTGAGAGCACTTGATGACCCCCCATCTACCTTGATGATGATCTCACACCCATGCAAGTAGCACACCGCTGGGCATGCATGCCGAGAGTACACCAAGCTCGCAAAGAAGGAAAGAAGGCTTCATACAGAGATGGTCGTGTCATCATTGATGGCAAGGCAATCCCATAGGGATTCGCGGCCTGTGAGACACTCGAGGAGATACACCTTGCAGTTTGGAACTGCAATGGAGATCTATGGACACACCCAGAGAGGTTGGAAGAGGTGCGCAAAGGCAAAGACATCATTATGCTCACAGAGACACATGAGAGCCCGGACCGGGGCCTGCCTCGAGTCCACGGTTTCCAGTGGGAGTCCACATACAGAGAGTACACGTCAGCACACCACCAGAGGATCAGGAGGAGTAGCCATACTCTTCAGAGATGGACTTTAGAGCATTATACAGATAGTCACACGTGACTCACAGGCCAGATATCTTTGGATTCGACTCGAGCTCTCACAGGAGCGGATCATCTTCATAGCTTTATGCTACTTTGCTCCCTCTAGCTCGCGATTCGCTATCATAGATCGAGAGGAGGACTCACCATACACTTGCTTGTCAGAAGAGATTACAGAGTACTCTGCATTAGGGGAAGTCTTCCTTATGGGAGACTTCAATGCAAGGACAAGCAATGACCAGTGTGAGATATTTGACCCAGAAGACCCACAGATACTACGTACCATAGAGGATGAGTCTAAAGCTCAAGCTTCAGCTGACTCTACACACACTCATTATGGCACTCACTTACTCAGACTAGGCTCTCGACATAATCTCGTTATCTATAACGGGATGGCTCAGTGGCCTACCTCAGGAGGATTGACATGCATACCACACTCAGTCACAGATGGCAGGGGAAGTTCAGTAGATTACGTCATGGGATCTAGAGAGGCCATTCACCTACTTACCTCATTCACCATCCCACCCATACCCATTGGGGCCGATCACGCATACCTCGCTCTCTCCCTCAAGGGAGACACCCCTACACGCACACCCGCAGCACGCATCCCACACACCACCATCCACTTCACACACGAGCTAGCTCACATATATGCGGCCCAAGTCGAGAAGGGTCTTCTCTTGCTTCACCCTGACACTCCACTATCCCTACTCACCTCACAGATAGCATCAGTTCTTCAGACATCCGCCATCAGCTCCTTCCCACACACCATCCATTCTGGTCACACACCTCCTCCCGGGACTATGCCACAACATCGTTGGTATGATGAGGAATGCAGAGATACTTACCGCCGACTACGAGCTCGGCGAGCATTGGGAGAGATCACAGAGAGACAAGCCACGGGACAGATGAAGACTCTCACACGTCGGAAGAGGCGAGCCTTTGAGGAGGCACAGGTGCTTGAGCTATACCATCTCTTTATGAGTATGGACAGTGCCGCAGCATGGCGTACCCTATGAGAGCCACGCCCGACCACACCTATTGGGGACCTACACACATGGCATGATTATGCTCAGAGATTATATGAGGTGCCTGGGCAACCTCCCATTCCCCAGCCACTTGAGCCTCGCCCTACTAGTTCTCTTTTCGCAACAAAGATGGTTGAGAGGGCCATAGGACGACTGCGACATGGACGTTCGACAGACCATACGGGATTGCAGAGCGAGCACCTCATATATGCAGCCTCCACTATAGCCCCGTTGATTGCACATGCCTTCAACCGGGCTATAGGGAAGGGCTTCCCAGAGGAGTGGACTAGGCACACCATTGTGCCTATCCACAAATCTGGCGACACCCTGGATCCAGGGAATTACAGGACCATCATGATTGGCCACACCATGGCCAAACTATACGGTGCCATACTTGAGGCAGAGCTCAGCTCATATGCAGAGCTCAGCTCATATGCAGAGACTGAGGGGCTACGAGCACGAGGCCAAGCAGGTTTTCGGCGAGCTTTCTCTACTATTGATCACATCTTCATTTTGCGCTGCCTCATTGATAGGGCAAGGGTGCGGAAGAAGAGACTACATTGCTGTTTTGTGGACTTCCGCAAAGCTTTCGATACAGTGCCACGAGAGAGGCTCTTCCAACGCCTTCAGAGCTTGGGAGTACCATCAGGGATGATTTGGGCCATCTATGCACTCTATGAGCAGGGTGACTGGGAGAGTACAGTGTCCAGGAGGTATGTCTAAGGCCATTGCTAGCACCATCAGTGTTAAGCAAGGCTGCCCGCTCTCTCCCACTCTATTTGGTCTCTACATCGATGAGATTGAGGACTACATTCTCCGAGCCGGAGGACAGGGTGCAGACCTCGCAGGTACACCTGTCCACATTTTATTATATGCCGATGACATTGTCTTGATTTCAAAGTCACCCGATGTATTACAGCGCCACTTGGATGCCCTCGATGAGTTTTGTACACAGAAGGGCTTGACAGTAAACCTTGGCAAGACCAAGGTCATGATCTTCCACACCTCCCCCTTTAAGGAATGGAGCAAGATTCATAGCCGGCGGTGGACAGATTGAGGTGGTCACTTCCTATGTCTACCTCGGAGTCACATTCACGAGCTTACCTGGCCCCTTCAGCATGAGACAGGCAGCCACCGATAGACTCACACGAGGATATGCAGCTTTAGCCATGTTAGAGCGGAGATGTCACCAGGCACACTTCCAGGAGCCCCGCACGAAGGGGTGGCTATTTGACACACTAGTCCGACCAGCTATGATGTATGCTTCAACAGTTTGGGCCCCAGGCCTCACAGTCACCCAGTGGAGTGGGATTGAGAGGCCCCACGTACGTATGATCTCGCGACTATTTCACGGGAAACACTCGGTACCACATGACATCATCATGGAAGAGCTAGCTGCACCACCCATGGTAGTAGATGCACTATTCCAGACTATCTGCTTTATTCAGAGGATGAGGGAGCTCCCTACTGATAGACTCACACGCAGAGCTTTTGAGGCATCTATACAGATATCAGAGTCGGGATATGAGAGAGCTTGGTACACTCATGTTAGAGTATGGTTTGATAGTAATGGGCTTGATATGGACAGATTGCCGCCTTTTCAGTACGACCCAGACTCACCTCACATCCACCTCTCTCGTCATGAGAGGAATGTTGTGCTTAGACAGGATCTTTGGCAGCGCTACATTAGTCAGACATGGCACACACCACACATGGGATCGAGACTATTGCACTATCGAGACCAGTTCTTAGACATCCTAGCGGACGGTTTCATCCGGCGGCCATGTTACATGGATACTTACATGCCTCATAGCTCGAGGGTAGCGATTGGCCAGTTGAGAGTCTCATCACATAGACTAGAGATTGAGACGGGCAGAGCCGCAGACATTCCCAGAGAGGAGCGGATATGCAGGGTTTGCAGAGTAGAGATGGAGGATGAGGAGCACTTTGTATGCAGATGTAGCGCATATGATGGCATCAGAGGTAGATACGGGACTCTATTTACAGAGCAGCCCACCCTCCGAGAGATCATGGAGTTAAGAGACCAGCGACAGCTCGGGCGATTCCTACTAGAGATACAGAGTCACAGAGATTCCCTACTCCAGCCTACTGTAGCAGCCCATACGGGAGGGAGACAGAGTCAGCTCACTGAGTTCTTTATTCCACGACATGCTGCAGCCCTCCCCCCCTCAGCCCACACACCGAGAGGGGTGACTCTTCAGCAGGCTCAGACTGCTCGAGCTAGGAGACGACCCCGTGCTAGAGGATATCGGGCCCCGAGACATCACCGATATCAGATTGCAGAGATCCAGGCTCGTGACCAGCGCGCCATGGAGGAGAGACGATTCCATATGATGGCTGATCCCGCTGCAGCTATCACGATGGCCCTGACTCCACCTCCACCTATGTATCACATCTTACACCCCTCCCCACTAGCACAGGATGGAGCTAGTTAGTCGTTTCAGATGCATTCCCATGTTTGTTGTACTACCCCTTTGAATATAGACTGTCATAGATATGGCACTCCATACACCCCCCCACTTTCATGGGTATCTCCACACTCATTTCATGGAGATATATATCAGCTTTACCAGTTTCTTTTTCAGCACTTTTATCTTCTCTGATAGACAGAAGATACACCCATGTACATCGATTTGTCTCATAGGCCGAGTTCGGCCTCCTAATAGACGTAAAAACTCTCTCTCTCTCTCTCTCTCTCTCTCTCTCTCTCTCTCTCTCTCTCTCTCTCTCTCTCTCTCTCTCTCTCTCTCTCTCTCTCTCTCTCTCTCTCTCTCTCTCTCTCTCTCTCTCTCTCTCTCTCTCTCTCTCTCTCTCTCTCTCTCTCTCTCTCTCTCTCTCTCTCTCTCTCTCTCTCTCTCTCTCTCTCTCTCTCTCTCTCTCTCTCTCCCCCCCCCCAAGCCATGCTTTGGTTGAGGGGTTACCTGACTCGTGGACTATGCATACCATTGCGCCTATCCATAAGTCTGACGATATGATGGAACAGGGGAACTATAGGACTACTATGATAGGCCACATCCTTGCCAAGATCTATGGGGTAGTACTAGAGGGAGAGCTCAATACACAAGCTGAGGGAGCTAGGATTAGAGCACCTGGCCAGGAAGGCTTCCGCCGCACTTTCTCTACCATCGACCACATCTTCGTACTTTGTTGCTTGATTGAGAGCGCGAAGGCGAGGAGGCGGAGACTATCCTGTTGCTTTGTGGATTTCCGCAAAGCCTTCGACATGGTCCCTCGAGAGAGACTACTACGGAGACTCCAAGAGTTAGAGCTACCATGAGACATGCTACGGGCCATCCATGCTTTGTATGCACGAGTCACAGGCAGGGTGCGCTGCACCGGAGGCCTATCAAAGAGCCTCGTTTGCACCATTGGTGTGAAAGAAGGTTTCCCTCTCTCACATCGACAAGATCTCAGAGTATATAGAGCGAGCAGGAGGGCTAGGAGGAGACCTCGGAGGTACACCAGTACACATCCTATTATTTTATGATGACATTGTCTTGCTTTCAGAGTCACTGGAGGGGCTGCAGTCACATTTACAGGCGCTTGATACCTTGTGCATGGAAAGAAGACTCACAATGAACCTTGGCAAGACCAAGGTCATGATCTTCCACACCTCCAGGACAATACGCCATCGCGCCTCTTTCACCGCAGCTGGAAGACAGACAGAGGTAGTGGATTCCTACGTCTACTTAGGTATCACCTTCTCGGGGAGCACAAGGGTATTCTCCATGGCACAGACAACGAGAGAGAGATTGACCGAGCATAGCCTCGCTTGTTGGATTGGAGAGGTCAAGCACATTTTTCAGGAGCCCAGGACTAAGGGGTGGCTCTTTGATACTCTAGTGATAGCACCTATCCATAAGTCTGGCGATATGATGGACCTGGGGAACTACAGGACTATTATGATAGGCCACATCCTGCCCAAGATCTATGGGGAAATACTAGAGGCAGAGCTCAATACACACGCTCAGGGAGCTGGGATCAAAGCACCCAGCCAGGCAGGCTTCCGCCGCACTTTCTCCACCATCGACCACATCTTCGAACTTCGTTGCTTGATTGTGAGAGCGAAGGCGAGGAAGCAGAGACTAAAGTGTTGCTTTATGGACTTCCGCAAAGCCTTCGACACGGTCCCGCGAGAGAGACTACTTCAGACTCCAGAGACTCCAATAGTTACAACTACCATCAGACTGTTGGAATTTGGGGCCCTAGGATCTTCCAATACTAAAAACCTTTGAGCATACACACTTAATTAAACAAGATGACAAGAGAGAGAGAGAGAAAGAGATTTTGAGACAAGAGTAAGTAACGTAAGCAAAGTGCTTACTCACTAAATATAGATGGCCGAATTACAACATGGGAGTACTACTCAACCATATAATTGTGCACTCACTAGATGGAAGAATAGCGAAGACGATGATGATGTACAGAATTCAGATGATGCTGTTGTAATCTGAGTGCGTGTGAAGTAATTGAGCAACGAAGCGAATCTAACCTCTCAAGAAAGTGCAACAAATCTGAAATCAGCAAATCTTAATTCTGAAATTAGGGTTCAGAAACCCTAAAAACAGAAAATAAGCTTAACTTACAAAAGATAGCTCCCACCACCTTGTAGAAGACTCCTTGCTCCAAGAGAGAAGCCTCTCCTTCACCTTCCTCCACCTCCAAAGCTTCAGAACTCCAAAATTGACACAAAGTGTGTATCAACTCTTCCTTAAGATTGTCAAAATAGTGTGCCAAGTGCTCCTTATATAGGTTTTGGTCCTCCCCAATGAAGCATGCGCAAGATTTAGCGAAAAAATCTAACGTAGAACTAAAAAGCTACTATCGTTCTTTTTTTTAATAGCTTTTCGTTAAAAATAGCTTTTCGTGGTTAAATTAAAAACCATCCTTAATTTTGGTTGCTTTTGATTTTTATCGCCAAAACTAAGATGCTTTTGCCACCTTGACTTAATGTCCTAGCTGATTTTGAGTTTGGTCCTTCAAAATTGTTCATCCTTTATTTTGGGCTGATTCAGGGTTTGATTTTTCTCCCAACTCGGACATCTGATGAAGAAATGAAGCATACCACTAGATAGCTCTTGCCAAGTTCTATCTATCTAGTCTAAAAAAGTTTTACCCAAACTGTGCAAAAAATGCTAAGTCCAAAATGTGAATCTGTTGGAAGTGGACTGTATGTACATTGACTTCCAACAATCCCTCCTTCAATGTCATATTGATACAAGCTTGAGTAATCTGCACACCTTCTCATGACTATCTCTAGTCAATGCTTTAGTAAATATATCTGTAACATTCTCACTAGAAGGAACATAAACCAGCTCAACGTGCTTCTTTGCTATCTGCTCTCGAATATAGTGGTAGTGTACCTCTATATGTTTCGTCCTTGCATGATGCACTGGATTCTTTGCTATAGCTATTGCACTCTGGCTATCTGAAAACATCTGAATGGGTTCATGTACTCTCACATCTAGATAACTGAAAATCTTCTGCAACCAAACTAACTCCAAAGTAGTTGTAAATGTTGCACGATATTCAGCTTCACATGATGAAGTTGCAATAGTGGGTTCTCTTCAAAAGCCATGAGATAAGACAATCTCCAAGATAAAAACAAAATCCACTAGTACTTCTTTTAGTGTCTCTATCTCCTGCCCAATCAGAATCTGAAAATCCTTTTAGTAATAAAATGTGTAGATTTCGAAAATACCATAGCATAATTTGAAGTTCCCTTCAAATATCTCAAGATCCACTTTACTGCCTTCCAATGTAACGTTGTCGGCTGCATGAACCTTGATACTTGAGAAACTACAAACTATATATCAGGACGTGTATTACAAAGATATATCAAGCACGCATCTGCTTGACAATATAAAGTAACATCAAATGACTCTTCATCGGATATTATTTGTAAAGACGCGTTCTGATCTAATAGTTTCTCAATGTACTTCTGTTGTGTCATATAGATACACTCATCCTAAACAGAAACCGAATCCCAAGATAATAATGCAAGATTCCTAAATCATTTACATCAAATGTTTGCTTCAATTGTTCTTTGAACATCTGCAAATCTTCATCTCTGGGACCTGTAATTATAATATCATCCACATAAATGATTGCTATAATCATCATACCTGTTTCAACTTTGACATAAAGAGTTGGAGTTGCATCTGAGTTATGAAAACCAATGAAAACAAATGGATAAAAGATGTGTGTGTATCTTTTCATACCATGCTCTAGGTGCCTGTTTTAATCCATACAAAGCTTTTATAAGCTTACATACTAAGTGTTCTTTACCTGTTTCTTCAAAACCTTCTCGCTGCTTAATATATACATCCTCATGTAAATCACCATTTAGAAAAGCAGTCTTTATGTCAAGTTGATATATATGCCAACCAAAATGTGCTGCTAAAGCAAGTATTGACCTAATAACTGTCATCCTAGACGTAGGAGCGAATGTCTCATCATAATCAATAGCTTTTTGTTGTGCATATCCTTTGACAACTAATCTGCCTTTGTACCTATCAATAGTACCATCTGCTTTCCGTTTAATTTTGAAGATCCACTTTACACCTATAGCTTTCTTTCCTTCTGGTAACTCACAATGCTTCCAAGTTTGATTTTTATGAATAGAATCAATCTCTTCTTGCATAGCTTTTCTCCAAATAGGAATGTTAAGTGCATCTTTAACACATGCAGGTTCATCTTCAACTGTTGTACGTGCTAAAATATCATGAATCTTCAGCAAAACTTACATGATCTTGTTGTTGTTGTTGTCTAGTCTGACTCCTTGTTCTTCTTGTAAAAGTCTTTATACCACTATCTTTCCAAGTCTGATATAACCAAGTAGGTGTATCCTTAAATAGTGGTGAAACTCTTTCTGACCCTTCAGCTTCCATAGGTTCTGGAACTTGTCCTTCTGAGGTACTAGGACTTTCTGGAACTCTAGCACTTTCTTCCATTTCTGGAACTAAAGTCTCATGTGGAACTTAATCTGTAGAAGGTTGTGAAATTCCTCTTTCTTCAACTCTTCCTTCAATCCTAGGATTTTTAAATCCCGCCTGATATGGTTGAACATGTACATCCAAATTCCTTCTAAAAAATCCATAGTCATTTTCACTAATGAACTCTGGGATTTCTACTTCTTTATCATAAACCTTATTTTCAACAATATAAGCATTGCGTGAAAGAATAACTTCACATGTCTCTGGAACATAAAACCTGTATCCTTTGCTCTCAACAGGATATCCAATAACAACAGTTTTCCTTGCCTTTACATCTAGTTTGCCACAATCCGTTTTCTCAACATGTACATAAGAAAGTGATCCGAATACTCTAAAGTAACTCACATTAGGTTTTCTACCATAATATGCTTCATAAGGTGTGATTACCTTTAAGGCTTTTGTAGATGACGTGTTTAAAATGTGATTAGCTGTATGTACTGCATCAAACCAGAATTTTGGTGAAAGCTTTTTGGACGCCATCATGATCCGCATCATCTCAATAAGTACTCTATTCCTTCTTTCTGCAACACCATTCTGTCGAGGAGTATAAGCAATAGTAAGGTGTCGAGTAATACCTTTTCCTCAAGAAATGTCTTGAACTCATTTGACAAGTATTCTCCACCTCTATCACTTCTGAGAATCTGGATAGTTACTTGATTTTCATTTTCAACCATAGCTACAAATTTCTTGAACATGGGAAAGACTTCTGACTTCAACTTAAGACCATAGATCCATGAGTATCTCGTAAAATCATCAACAAATAAAACAAAATATCTAAAACCCTGAATAGAGTCTCCTCTCATAGGTCCATTCACATCTGAATGAATAATCTACAATTTCCTCGTAGATGTAATATGTCCATGTTTCTTGAAAGGTAGTTTATGCATCTTACCTTCAAGACAACCTTCACATATATCTGAATCATCCCGTAGCTCGAATGAGGGTAAACTCTCAACCATACTTATATCTTTGATACTCTTGAGAGCTCCAAAACTAATATGTCCAAATCTTTCATGCCATAACTTCATATCTTCCACCAGAAACGAAGATTTGACAGCATATGCTTGACTGATTTTTGACAAAATAAAAATCCCTCCTTTGGGCTCACCTTGCAAAATACACTTCTCTTCTTTGTGTGACAAGATCTTACAAAGATCTCTCTCAAATACAACTTTGTAACCATCACCTAAAAATGCAGATATAGATAGCAGATTCTTCTTCATGTCAGTTACATATAAAACATCTGAAATCTGAAAGTTACCACCTTCTCTTGACTCTAGGGTTACTGTACCTATTCCCAAGACATCTAAATCATTGCCATCTGCAATAGTAACTCTTCTACCTGAAAAATAGGAAAGAGAAGAAAATACTTCTCTGCATCCTGTAGGCTGTCATATGCTTTGTAGCACCTTAATCAAATATCCAAGGATCTTCCTTTTTCTTTTCTGCTGCAATCCTTTTTTGACAAACTGCTATGAAATGTCCAGGTTTCTTGCAATAGTGACATAATGCTTCCTTCTTCTTAGAAGACTTCTCTTTAGATGTAGTAGAAACAGAATCTTGAGTAGAAGATAAAGAGGACTTACTTTCCATCTTTGCTTGCTTTTCCTTCTTATCCTTCTTCTTCTTTTTACCCTTTGATGAAGACAAAAGTGCTTCTTCATTCTCTTCCATTCCCTTTAATTGATCTTCATCTTGAAGTAATAAGAACTCCAACTCTTCAAATGTAACCTCTCTATCTCTTGTGGTAAGGGTAAGAGTGGTTATAAAAGACCGATATGAGATAGGAAGTGAATTAATCAGCGTATTTACCATTTCTTCATCTGATATCTCAACTCCTACATTTAGAAGTTGATCTCTCAAGTCAACGAGCCTTGTAATGTGGGTTTGAATTGACTCACCCGCCTTCATCCTTGTATTTGCTAGTTGTCTCCTCAAGTGAGCTTTCCTAGCAGGAATTCTGCTTTGAAAAAGATTCTCAAGCTTCAACCAAGCTTGTCTAGAATTTCTGCAAGATCTAATCTATGGTAGAATATGCTTTTTGACACTCATTGCTATGAATGAGCATGCTAAAGCATCTCTAGAATCCCATCTTGCCTGATCTTCAATAGGAGGAACTCTGGGTAAGGATCCACATGTGACTCTGGATGTAGAAGTGGTTACCTCTTCTTCAATTGGTTCTGTGATTGCAACACCAGTACCTCTTGAAGTTGTTGTATCCTCTTCTTCGCCTTCTCGTCTTGGTCTTGTTAAGGACCATTGACGATACTCCATAAATCCTTTGTCACTAACAAATTCATCATCATGAAACTCCACATAGGATTATTAGACGATCCATCCAACTTGTCCTCAATCTCAATTCTATACTCTCTCATTTTAACTAAGTGTGTATCTCAATTATGCTCTGATACCAAGTATTGGAATTTGGGGCCCCATGATATTCCAATGCTAAAAACCTTTGAGCATACACACTTAATTAAACAAGATGATAAGAGAGAGATAGAAAGAGATTTTGAGACAAGAGTAAGTAACGTAAGCAAAGTGCTTACTCACTAAATATAGATGGCCGAATTACAACATGGGAATACTACTCAACCATATAATTGTGCACTCACTAGATGGAAGAATAGCCAAGAAGATGATGATGTACAGAATTCAGATTATGCTGTTATAATCTGAGTGTGTGTGAAGTAATTGATCAACGAAGTGAATCTAGCCTCTCAAGAAAGTGCAACAAATCTGAAAATCAGCAAACCCTAATTCTGAAATTAGGGTTCAGAAACCCTAAAAACAGTAACTTACAAAAGATAGCTCCCACCACCTTGTAGAAGACTCCTTGCTCCAAGAGAGTAGCCTCTCCTTCACCTCCAAAGCTTCAGAACTCCAAAATTGACACAAAGTGTGTATCAACTCTTGCTTAAGATTGTCAAAATAGTGTGCCAAGTGCTCCTTATATAGGTTTTGGTCCTCCCCAATAAAGCATGTGCAAGATTTAGCGAAAAAAAATCCAACGTAGAACTAAAAAAGCTACTATCGTTCTTTTTTTAAATAGCTTTTCGTTAAAAATAGCTTTTCGTAGTTAAATTAAAAACCATCGCTAATTTTGGTTGCTTTTAATTTTTATCGCCAAAACTAAGATGCTTTTGCCACCTTGACTTGATGTCTTGGCTGATTTTGAGTTTGGTCCTTCAAAATTGGTCATCCTTCATTTTGGGCTGATTTAGGGTTTGACTTTTCTCCCAACTCGGACCTCTGATGAAGAAATGAAGCATACCACTAGATAGCTCTTGCCAAGTTCTATCTATCTAGCCTAAAAAAGTTTTACCCAAACTGTACAAAAAATGCCGAGTCCAAAATGTGAATTTGTTGGAAGTTGACCATATGTACATTGACGTCCAACACAGACATGCTATGGGCCATCCATGCTTTGTATGCACGAGTCACAGGTAGGGTGCACTGCCCCAACGGCCTATCATACAGCCTTGTTAGCACCACACACAGCCTTGTTAGCACCATTGGTGTGAAACAAGGTTGCCCTCTCTCACCCACTGAGCATTCTCTTCGGTCTCTACATCGACAAGATCACGAAGTATATACAGCGAGCAAGAGGGCTAGGAGGAGACCTCGGAGGTACGCAAGAACACATCCTATTATATGTTGATGACATTGTCTTGCTTTCAGAGTCACTGGAGGGGCTACAGTCACATTTACAGGCGCTCGATACCTTCTACATGGAGAGAGGACTCACAGTGAACCTTGGCAAGACCAAGGTCATGATCTTCCACACCTCAAGGACAATACGCCATCATGCCTCTTTCACCGCAGCTAGAGGACAAATAGAGGTAGTGGATTCCTACGTCTACTTAGGTGTCACCTTCTCGGGCAGCACAGGGGTATTCTCCATGGCACAGGCAGCGAGAGATAGATTGACGCGAAGCTATGCGGCTCTTGGTGGATTGGAGAGACTCTGCTTTCAGGCACATTTTCATGAGCCCCGAACTAAAGGATGGCTCTTTGATACTCTAGTGACACCCGCATTGATGTACGCAGAAACAGTATGGGTACCACAAATCACGGAGGCGATGTGGACGCGGATTGAGAGGCCCCGGGTCACCATGATCTCACGCTTGCTCTACAGCAAGCCCTCCATTCCACATGACATTATACGAGCTGAGCTTGGCACACCAGATGCTAGTGGAGGCCCTCTTTCAACTAGTGACCTTTATTCTGAGAGCCAAAGAGCTCCCCACCAGTCGACTCACCAGACTTGCATTTGAGAGCTCTAGACATTTGGCAAAGACAGGGCATGAGAGAGTATGGTATGCACAGAGCTACCGATGGTTGGCAGACCATGGCATGAGCATTACCAATTTCCCCCCTTTTCAGTATGACCTCTCTTCCCCCTACATTAGCCTCTCTCATTCGGAGAGGAACAAGATCATCCGTCAGGACCTACTACAGATACACGTCAGGGAGACATGGATAGCACCACAAAAGCCTCTTCCCACAAAGAGGCAACACTACAAAGAGCACTTCCTGACAGTGAGAGCGGATGGCTTCATTCCAAGACCACAATACATGGATACATACATGGCACCAGCAGAGAGAGTGGCCATTGGGCAGCTCATAGTAACATCACACAAGCTCGAGATTGAGGTTGGGCAAGAGACTAGAGGACGAGGAGCACTACACATGTAGATGCCAGGCATATGTGGATATCATAGACGGCTACCCAAAGCTCTTCAAGGGGCCCAGAGAGATCAAGGCTTTATTGGAGACGGAGGACCAGCGCCCTCTATGTCATTTCTGCACCCTCTAGGTCGTTTCCTAGTAGAGCTCCAGCGCCGCCGTGCCTCACTTCTCCAACAGATGGAGATACACCTGGCCCCCAGACTCATATTACATATTTTTTCAGACCCGCAGCCACCCGAGGACCTAGTTCGACGCGAGGTGTCACATTACAGAGAGCAGAGGAGCTTAGACGACAGCACCGACGACCGAGACCCCCACTCCGGAGAGCCCGTCCCCACCAGAGAGAGATTTAGGAGATTCACGCACGCCATGACATGGAGATACGGAGATGTCAGCAGCGCATCCCCTGCCGATCTCGACGTGCAAAGCATTTTGAGGATCACCATGATGCCTTACCCAGTGATGCATTATATCCTACACCCACTCCAGGCATTTAGAGGGTTATGACACCATCGAGCCTCCCCTCCCTATGCATATCATATTTGTATCTCACCTATTGAGCATATAGAGTGCATACCCATAGCACACCCTCAACGCCAGCTATTATCCACTCCTTGTATACTCTGTTTTGTACTCACACTTTATTTTCCTTTTGGGATCCCAGTGGATTGGATCATACTCATGTATACGTTTTGTCTCATAGGCCGATTTTGGCCTCTAATAGAGGTTAAAAAGTCTTTCTTTCTTTCTCTCTCTCTCTCTCTCTCTCTCTCTCTCTCTCTCTCTCTCTCTCTCTCTCTCTCTCTCTCTCTCTCTCTCTCTCTCTCTCTCTCTCTCTCTCTCATCAGGGCAGAGCTAGCTGCACCACCCATGGCAATAGAGGCACTATCCAGACTATCTCCTTTATTCAGAGGATTAGGGACCTCCCTACAGATAGACTCACACACAGAGCTCTTGAGGCATCTATACAGATATCAGAGTTAGGATATGAGAGAGCTTGGTACACTCAGGTTAGAGTCTGGTTTGATAGTCATGGACTTGATATGGACAGATTGCCGCCTTTTCAGTATGACCCAGACTCACCTCACATCCACCTCTCTCGTCGTGAGAGGAATGTTGTGCTCAGACAGGATCTCTGGCAGCTCTACATTAGTCAGACATGGCACACACCAAACATGGGATCGAGACTATCGCACTATCGAGACCAGTTCATAGACATACTAGCTGACGGTTTCATCCAGCGACCACGCTACATGGATACTCACATGCCTCATAGCTTGAGGGTAGCGATTGGCCAGCTGAGAGTCTCATCACACCGACTCGAGATTGAGACGGGCAGAGCCGCAGACATTCCCAGAGAGGAGCGGATATGCAGAGTATGCAGAGTAGAGATGGAGGATGAGGAGCACTTTGTATGCAGATGTAGCGCATATGATGGCATCAGAGGCAGATACGAGACTCTGTTTGCAGGGCAGCCCACCCTCCGAGAGATCATGGACTCTAGAGACCAGCGACAGCTCGGGCGATTCTTACTAGAGATACAGAGTCACAGAGATTCCCTACTCCAGCCTACTGTAGCACTCCATACAGGAGGGAGACAGAGTCAGCTCACTGACTTCTTTATTCCACGACGTGCTGCAGCCCTCCCCCCCTCAGCCCACATACCGAGCGGGGTGACTCTTCAGCAGGCTCAGATATCTCGAGCTAGGAGACGACCCCGTGATATAGGATATCGGGCCCCGAGACTTCACCGACACAAGATTGCGGAGATCCAGGATTGTGACCATCGCGCCATGGAGGAGAGACGATCCCAGATGATGGCCGATCCCGTTGCAGCCATCAGGGTGGCCCTGACTCCACCTCCACCTATGTATCACATATTACATCCCACCCACTAGCACAGGATGGAGCTAGTTAGTCGTTTTAGATGCATTCTCATGGTTGTTGTACTACCCTTTTGCATATAGACTATCATAGATATCGCACTCCATACACCCCCCACCACTTTCATGGGTATCCCCACATGCACACTACGGAGATCTATATCAGCTTAACCAGTTTCTTTTCAGCACTTTTATCTTTTCTGATTGACAGAAGATACACCCATGTACATCGATTTGTCTCATAGGCCGAGTTCGGCCTCCTAATAGACGTAAAAACACTTTCTTTCTTTCTTTCTTTCTCTCTCTCTCTCTCTCCCCTCCCAAATGTAAGGTTCTTTTTCTTCTTGTCTCTTGAAGCCTCACTATCAAGAGACTATGGTGGAATTGTGACCTATCTTTCACTATCCTTGAGGTGCCCTAGAGTAAATTCAACCTCATGAAGTTGGGCCAAAAAAAAATAAAAATCGTAACTTTGTGTATTTAAATTGTAGGTGGAGGTTTAAATTGAGAACGATTTAAACGATTTTTATTATAAAACAAAAAATCGCGATTTAAATCTACTATGCATGTAGTTCATCAATATATACTTAGTAGAGACTGGCAAGGTATATGATACGTTTTTGAGACTACATAAAAATCATAAAAGTTTATGCAAAATCAATATGGAGCTAGGGCTCATCAAAACCCTCCACATCCATGTCATGTTGGTCATCTTTATTATGATGATCATCATCATCTTCTTCTTCAAAAGGTTACCCTTTCTCATTACTATCTAATGTCCCAATACCACTAGACAAGATGGCAACAGAAGTGGTATTGCTAAGAAACAAATGAACTTATTTTGTAGTAATATACTTCGCAACCCCTTGCATTGCAAACACATGGCCCTCATCTTTTTCTTTGGCAAGCATTTCATAAGTAAACTCCATTGTTTCAAAATTCACACCCTCCTTTGATGTTGAAGAGCAATCTCAAATTGAAATTGTGTGAATAAACTTCTAAGCATGAGATGGGAGAAGCCTATTTCTTTGTTTAAAATGAATAAGAACGAATGTTTTCCAACTACATTTGCATGAGAAGCATCCACATTGTTGGATTTTATTAGAGTGTTAATGATGTGGCACACACAAAATGTTTTCAAGATCTTCTTTACATCAAAAGTTACTTAAAAATAGCATAAAAGTCTACTTTAACTAACTTTTTATCTCAGCCCTTGATCTTTTAATCAGATCACTGCATTTTTTGAGCCTTTAAATGCTAGAAAAATAAGAAAATAACGTGAAACATGTTAAAAATTCATATCTCGTGATGTAGAAGGCCAAACATAATAAGACTTCGATAGAAGCTCAATTTTGCATTGCTCTTT
>CM035426.1:131287348-131289848 GCA_020310875.1 Ceratopteris richardii | reverse complement strand
ATGCTCTAGGTGAGCACCAAACCCTAGAAGTTCCTAGCGAGAGTGCTCTAGTAAGAGAAGTGCGATGGAAGCTTCAAGATCTTAAGCTTCCAAAATATCACGGCTCTACTAGCTCACGAACTATTGAGGAAGTTGAGGAGTGGCTCAGCAAGTGGGAGGAGTGCTTCCGACTATGCCATATCGTGGATGATAGGCATAAGATTCCGCACACGACCTACAAGCTCATGGACGTTGCCCATAGGTGATGACATAAGATCGAACATGACAAGAAAGCGCCCACTACATGAGATCAGTTTAAAGTCTTGTTTTATAACAATTTTGTACCACGTGATGAGAGATCTAGAGCACTAAACACTTGGTTTCTTATTAGTCAAAAAAACCAAACCATTCAAGACTATGCGGATAAGTATAGGGAGTTACTTCTTAAAATACCTGACTCTATCCCACAGTTTCCCCAAGTTCACAAGTTTGTCTTGGGACTTAGAGAAACTATCCGACCTCTAGTTAGAAAGGAGAGGTATCACTCTTTGACACAGGCCAGAGATGGCTCAAGTCTATGAGAACGGCCACAAGGACATAGGTTCCCAAGGCCAAAGATCCTCGTGTACTAAGATGAGTCTTCTCTTTTCCACTACCACTCCTATCTTGACCAATGCAAAGCCTCACAAAGAGGCACATGATCAAGACCGTTTCAGAAGCGAAGAGAAAGGAGTCTGCTCTCGCTCAGAGGACTTATAACAAGTTCATACTTATCCCTTGAGCACAAAGAGAAGGCAATGAAAAAAGGATTATGCTATGGATGCTTAGGAAAGCACCGTTTTAAAGACTGTCCTAAGAAGAAAAAAATTGCAACGTCATCAATCTCACTCAAGTAGTTGAGTGATGTAGATGAGAATTTTAGTGATTTCCCATCTCAGATATCTTCTTCTATAGTGGCCATGACGGTCACAAAGAAGGTTCCTCGTGTGCCAGATGTTGTGCTTTCGCCAATGGCAGAAAGGATACCAGTTCTCTGATACAAAACTCGTTGTTATAAGAGGAGTTGTGGCAAGATAGCCCCTCAAGGTCCTCTTTGACACTGATCTACACATAATGTCATTAGTTCTCGACTAGTCAGAAGGTTATACTTAGACAATGTGTAGTCAGATTATGCCTACGCAGTGGAATTAGCCGATGGGAAGGGTATTCAGACATGGGATCGACGAGTAGTAGGTCTACCCATCCAGGTCTAGTCCTACGAGGAGAGATGGGATTTTGAGATAGCACGATTGACCTGTTTTAATATAGTTCTAAGTAAAAAGTGGCATGCTAGGAAACGACCGGTCATAGAGTTTGCTTCACATGTTTATTAATTTGAGCGTATTACTGATTCGTGGAGAACAAGATCTCCAAGAGGCACGATTGGTAACCACAACCAAGTTGCTCAAGATGGATTATAAGTATGTTTATTTTCTTTATTTCGTATATTCATCGTGTGTAGTGATGGATTCTTGTAGTCCAGGAAACTCTAGTTGGAATGCTAAAGTACTTTCAGATGAAGTAAGAGCAAAATTCCAAGAGTTGTTTTCAAAAGAATTACTTTCGAGTTTATCTCCTTGCAAGAACATTGAGCATAAAATAGAATTGGTACCAAGAGTGAGTCCCTCAGCTCAACCTCTATTTCAAATGAGCTTGCCGAAGGAGAATGAAGTCCACAAGGTCGTGGACGAGTACATGAAGAAAGGGCTGATCAGACCCAACTGTTTGCCCTTGGGAGCATCAATTCCTCTAGTGAAGAAGAAAGATGGATCTTATAGGATATGCAATGGTGCATGCTCTAAAAGTCTGGAGACACTATCTTTATGGTGCAGACTTTAAGGTATACACAGATCACCATACACTCAAGTACTTTTGTAATCAGTCACATCTTTGAGGTAGACAAGCTCGTTGGGCGGAGCTCATGCGCGAGTTTCACATGGAAATCCCGTATAGAAGGGGCAAAGAGAATATTGTAGCCACTACATTATTACGGATAGTGTATCAAATGAGCTTTACAGTTTTAGAAAGCTCATTGCTTCAAAATATAAAAGAAATACAAATGGAAGACCCACGCTTACTACAAATAATTAGAGCCATCAGTGATCACTCTATTATAGGAGACGAGGCAGTTTTAGTTGTTTTCTCTCTTAGTAAAGCAAACAAGTCAAGTCTGTATTCCAATTTCTCAGTGGAAAATGGAATAGTCAAACGAAAAGGAAAGATTTGCGTACTAGATTCCCGAGATTTGAGATTCGAGAAGAAAAGTCATGCAATTACCATGATGTTCCTTGCGCAACGCATCCTGGTATTGACAAGACTATTCAGCACAAACTAAAAGTGTTATTAAAAATGAGTAGTGGTGACCAGAGACAAATGGTGTTGAGAACATATATGTCTGAGAGGCAGACATATTAGGATAGTTACTTGCCTTTAGTAGACTTTGCTTATAATAAGAGACCTCGTAAAGTGACCGGAATGTCTC